>PVJX010005865.1:0-81924 GCA_004027295.1 Dolichotis patagonum | reverse complement strand
ACTTTCCTCTTCCTATTACAGTGCTCCAGAGAAGCAACCCAGAGTCAGTCTACACACCGGAGGAAAGCAGAGGATGGTGAAATGACAAGGTGGGTCATTATTCACGAGGACAGCAACCTGGAGAAATTAAGAATTAGGGGATAGAGTGGAAAGGTGAGGGCAGAAAGACCCTTACCATGTCAGATTTTCTTTAAAAAAATGGTTAACTTGGCTAGAACTACCCAAATAAATAGCATGGGTTATTGTTCCTGGAATAAACTACTTTGAATCTATACTTGAATGTGCTGAGGATATTGATTTACCTGCATTCAGTGGATATTATTAAGCCCACAGCTCTAATTTATTGTGTCTGAAATAGCCCCTTGGAGCAAGATTCTTTGACCGTTGCTGTTGGTGAAAGATTCTCCTTAGACCGTGTATTTACATTGCAGATGAGCTTAGAGGAAGGATTCTGTTAACAGGCTCTCACAGTAGAGAGGCGGTGTTTATAAGAGAGCTTTAAATGCCTTCTTAGTCTCCTGGCTGTCACCTCTTTCCATTCTTCCCTCCGGTCTTTCCTGGCAGTTAACAGTTTACACACCCCACTCTAATGGTCTAATGATGCTTTGGGTTAATACTCCCTGGCTCTTGAACTCCAGGACAATGATCTGAACCCCATCTATTAATTTGACAATAAAAGGGGCTCAAGATAGAGTAGTTACAATAGTCCTTTCCACTAGGCATAAAGGGTAAAGTGCAAGACTCAGAATAGCTGCCCGTATAAATAAAACACAGCCGCTTCCTGTCTGTCAGGAATATGAGGCGGCCACGAGGGTCTGCTGCTTGCTAACATGGTGTCCACAACTCCTGCCTGGCCTGTGGGTGGGTTCTTAATAATTAATCCTGGGCTTGTTCATCCAGAAAGTGCTTCCTAAATAACCTTCTGTCAATAGTGGTTTGAATTAAGACGAAGTTTTAAATGCAATAGTTTTCAATTGATTGGCTTTGTGCACTGTCTTTTGCCTGTGTTGCCTCCTCCAACAGGGCAGTAGTGCGACTATGCAAACTGTTACAAGCTGAATGATGCCACCTCCCATTTATATGTGGGGGGCCTAATCCATAATATTTAAGAATGTGACTGAATGTAGGATAGAACCTTCAAGGGGACAGTGAAAGTAAAATGAGGTCATATGTGTGGATGATCTAGTGTGAGTGGTGTCCGTAAAGAGGAGGCAATCTGGACACAGACACACAGAAGAAGACCATGTGAAGGCACTGAAAGATGGTGGCCATTGACAAGCCAAGGAGAGAGGTCTCAGAAGATACCAACCTGCCGACACCTTGATCTTGGACTCTACCTCCAGAGCTATAAGGAAATAATTGGAGTCACCTACTCTGTGTTACTCTATGGCAACTCTAGCAAACTGTATACAATTTTGCTCCTCTGCAAAGAGCACTGTTCCAATAAAAGTCAGGAGGGAGATAAACTTACTTAGCATTGCCACAATGTCAGACTGTCACGCAGGAGACCTCACTTATTCCACACCACTGTTGAGCTGCCATATTTTCTTAATGGCAAGTTTTCCTTAGAGAAGTTTCTGTGAACTTCCTTTACAATAGCAGCTGATCTTTGAATTAATTCAAGTTAAACTCTGTGGATCTCACTGGCTGTAGGAAGTTAGGGAAATATAAACTGGGGAATAGGAATCTAGTATCGAAGGAGGTAAGCACAAGCTCAGTAATCTGCGAATCTGGTTAAAGTTGCTTAACTTTAGGAAAAGATATCCATGGCCATGACTCCAGAATGATGGATTCAATTTTAAAAGTCAGTAGATGCTAATTTAAATTGCACTCACAGACTCTTCAGGGCTTCACAGACCTTGGCTTATGAACTCCAGAGAAGAGGGCTTCAGTGCTGTCCAAGTAGAGATGAAATGATGGGGGAGAGCAAAAGGGAGACGAGGAAGAGAAGAGGAGAGAGGAGAGTAGGTTGGAGGAGGCAAGGATGGAAAGGGAAGGACAGAGTAGAGGAGGAAGAGAAGAGTAGAGGAGTGGAAGGAGAAAAGTAAGGGAAGAACAAAGGACAAAGGGAGAGTGCAGAATGGGAGTGAGGAAAGAAAAGAGGAAGGTGTAGAGCAGGACAGGAGAGGAGAGGTGGGAAAAGGGGGGCAATGGAGGAGGCAGGGAGAGGCGAAAGGGCTGGGGTCTGTCCATGGTTGGCCTGGCCAGGGCTACAGAGGAAGGATAGGGAGTGGCAAAAAGTCCCAATCTTAGGAAGACCGCCAATATTTAGAGGCCAACATATGGGGCCATCTGAGCGCATGTTTCCTGTAAGAATGCAAAATGAATACATAAGTAGGTGTTAAATTGTGGAGGGGTCCCGAATAGTTCCCAGTGCTCATGGAGTTTACTGGTATGAAATTCACTGGTAAAATAGATGTAATTGGTACAGTTTATTAGCTGGGATGCCTTTCTTGTTGAATTTCAGTGAATGTAACAACATGTATAAGGGTTTAGGAAGTTATTTAAAATATTTTATGTGTGTCTTATGGAACAAAATGCAAAATTTCCTATATTAATAATTTGTGATCTTGGGCAAGGTACTTGAACTTTATCAGTTTCAACCTACATCTATCTATCTATCCATGATGAGCAATTAAGCAATCATGTAATATATGTGAACTTTCAGCACTGAGTAGGAGTTTGATAAACATAAGTTCCCTTCCTTTTTACACAGGCAGATAGCCGCTTAGCATGACTCCATGGCAGACCTCTCCATCACACATATATTTCATTTTATCTTGGTTTTGCTCCTATAGCCTTGTTCTCCAGCCAGGGCTGTGCTTCCTAACAGTAGGGGTTATGCCCTTTTCTCTGAGTCTCAGTCCTGAGCATCACGTTAGCATACAGTAGGTGCTCACCAAATGGTGGCAAATGAATCAACTATTCTCTTTGCAACACTCCTGTGACGTTCTGCATCAGCTCCTGCTACGTTTCTAGATTGAGAGCCTTTCAAGCCCAGTCGGGTCTTAAAGATCCTTTCACGTCTGGGTCAGTGGTGTCTGTGTAAGAAATTGTAGGGTTTTGATAAACATTGGCAAAACGGATTCTGCTTTGATTCGAAAGGAAACCAAAGCTAATATTGACTGGGTTCCACATTTGGCATGAATAATAGAAGAGACGTCCAGTATTATTGTGTTGGGAGCTGCTAAATCCTACAGGCTCGGCCTGGTCAGGGGCCAGTCAGGGCAGCCTCTGTGGGTGCTTCCATTCCTGGGGTCAGATCATAGAGCATTGTGGGACCCCCTAGGCCAACTGCTTGGCAGAAGAAATGACTCAGAGGTCGGTGACATCACTTGCTGCATTACTGGGAAGCTTCTCCACCTCTTGTAGGATTTACATCACCACGGTTTCCCTTCCACCCCAAATGCTTCTCTCTGTACGGCCTTCCAGAGGCCCGAGCAGAATGGTACTGACCACCTCCTTCTCTCTGCTCCTACTGCAGTGTGAGACAAAAACTGGAGCATTAGCCTTATCAAACAATAGTCCACTGTTTGGTGCTTGTCTTATTTGATAGACAACATGGTCATTTTAAAAGATAGACTTTTTCAGTTAGGTAAGTTAAGCACACATCTCTGCCTCTTTCCAGCTACCAGTTAAATTTCCCTAGATTCTTATTTTGCCTCCAGGTCTCCACTTTCTCACATGTAAGATGGGATTTAGGTGTGTGTCTGTCCCCTTCCTCCTCAGCAGGTGTCCTTAAGAACTGCATGCAGGCAGCTGCTCCAAACTGCAATGCAGTAGTCTCTGGTGGCATAAATGAAGAAGGAATCGCATATTACTGAGCCACCTATTCCTGTTGACTATTTACATTTTTACATAATCTCAAGTGGTTTTTTTCCATATTGCAAGCAACTTCAATTATAATTATAATTTCAAAAAAGACTTTCAGTACCAAACCTGCATTAGTGTCTCAGCCATAAAGATAGATGTTATGGAGAAAAACCTAGGGAAGTTATTTTCCTTATGGCGGTAGAGTCACAAACCTCTTATGGCGGTAGAGTCACAGACCTTTCTGGCCATCAGTGCTGAGTTCCTTGGGGGCAAGTGGAGATGGTGTAGAAGGTAAAGGAAGTAATCCAAGGAGCCACAATCAGTTTACCTCTCTCTTCATGCCTTCTTACTCCCAGGACCCCTGGGAGAAGGTGGGCTATTCACAGTGTGAGCTATCCTACCTGCCTCCTCAACACACCCGACAATCTCTTTTCAGTTTTTGAGGACTGAGAAGGCCTCTCAGTGATGCATGCCATTTCTGGAGTAGATTCCAGATCCTTGCTTTAGGACCTTACTCATCCTCTGTTGTACAGATCTGGAAGCAAGGGTCCTGAGAGCTGAGATCCTCCTGCCCCAGACCGCTCAGCATCTAGGAGGCAGGGCTACTCAGGTGTGGGTCTGCAGAGGGCCCAGATAAAATGCTGCCTCCTATCATGACAATTTGGATTATGGGGCTTTGGATATGAGATCATTTTTGCAGCTTGTCCCTTGGGTTCCCCTTCCCCCAGGTTCTTGGGTGCTGAATGGTGTAGCGAATGGCACTCTGGACTGAGAATAAGGGGCGAGCTAGACTGGATTTGACTTGCTGTGTGACCCTGGTCAAATCCTGGTTGCTGTTGGTTCTCAGTCTCCTGCATGAGGTGGCTCTGAGTGGCTTCAACAAATGTCCATCAACACACAGCAGGCCTTGATGTTTACCAAGCAGTGGCACCTTGAGGCTCTGTGCCAGGGATGCAGTTATCTCCCACTCTCCCATAGGAGGCTGGGTGTTTGGTTTTCCTCTCCACACCTTGCAGAGAAATGAAATGAAAATGGAAATGAAAACTCACAGAGGTGAGTGAATCACCATCAACTTGCCCAAGGTCACATAGCTAGAAATGGCAACTGGCAAGTTTTACGAGAGGTACGAAGGAGGGGAGTGTCAGGAAATTGGGGGCATTTCCTGTGATAGTGGAAAATCTGCAGGCCCAGGCTGAGAGTACAGAGTGCTAAGCTGAGCTCCTTAGCAGTGTGACACTGGGTGTCAATTTTCCTTATATTTAAAATATGGACCCCTTGCCCCATCTCAGAAGCTTGCTGAGAAGACTAGATTAAAAGACAGGCTTAAAAGTCACTAGTGAAAAATTTCCAAAGCCTCAGCCTCCATAGAGATTAGTTCTATGGCTCCTGCAGCCTTAATTTCTTTGCCTGTGAAGCAGGGGTTCCAACCCTGCCTTGCAGGCTGCTGTGAGACCAGTGACAGAGTGTTGGTTGGTCCCAGTTGGTGCCCCATTGGTGGTAGCTACTGTCACACAAACACACAATGTGTAGGTCAGGAATTGCTCTCTGTATTTCCTGTGGGCTGTTTCAGGAGATGCATCTTTTTTCTCAGAGGGCATTGGTCACACACTGCTGATCATCAAAAAGTTCTAGAGGACAGAACTTGTTGTTTCTTCTTTTGAGACCCTGTGGATTTGTTTCTCTGCTGTTACAGGCCTGGAGTCACAATTCCTGGGACCTTCCAGGCAACCTCACTGACAGCCTTGGGACAGTAGCTTCAGTCCCAGGACTGCGCATGCTGTCTCCCCTAGGGCAGGACTGTAGGTGTAGGCATGTGCCCAACAGATACCACCTTGTTATGCCCAGGAGTGATGAGTTTTCTAAAAAAGCAACAAGGCTGAGTTCTCAGATCTCTACGCCAACCACAGGCCCTTTTCCCAGTGCTTTTCCCTGTGCCAACTGCAAAACAGGTTGGCACCAGTTCCTCTGAGAGGCAAAGGTGTGACAGCAAACAGGCTGGGTCTATTCCATTCCCACCAACATCCCACAGCTTACTGAGTACTTTGTCTCCCTGAAAGACACTGGGGATTGTTTCACTAAATAGCATCATTGTCCATTGAGAAAGGAGGAAAGCAAGACTCTGAGGGGAGAGAGTGAGAGGGAGGGAAAAGGAAGAGCTAGGTAGAGGCTCTGCTCATTAGATCTCCTTGGGCTGGTTTAAGAAGCCTCTGTCTGAGCCCAAGCTCAGGCCACCGGAATGGGATCCTCTGAAAGTAGGCTCTGGACACCAGCATTCCCTATGTCCTCTCAGAAGCCTCTGCTTAAGAGGTGGCTTACGCGTCAGTAACACTGCAGCCAGGCCAGCATGGGTGCATGGCAGTCCTTGTGGGGTCTGACCCAGCCCCGTGTGACCCAGAGCCAGGGTTCATGAGCACTGCACTCTGCCGCCTTCCACAGATCCTCCCAGGATCTCAGCCTCAACACCCTGCCCACGCCTCACAGCAAACTCTTCCCATGCAATCTCCCCACTCCCCAGCCTCCTGTGATTTCGTTTTCCCATTTGGCATTTTGTTTTGATGTTCAAGGCATAAAAGGCCAATAGCTTCCCCCAAGCTATTTCTCCTCGAAGCAGTGAAATAGCTTAGCAATTTTGGAGCCATTTAAAATGCATTGTTTTTCTGGGGGACCCAGTGGGGGGAATTCTGGCTTTCTCCGAAATCTTAGCACAGAATACAGCAGGCTTTCAGTCAGGGTTTTTCTTCTTCTTCTTCTTCGAGTCTTGTTAGTTCTAAAGGTAGAAGTTTCTATTGTGCTCTGTGTGAAAGGAAAGGAGCTTCACATAGTGTGGTCTGAGCAGGTCACCCCACTTACAGGCTCGGGGTTCTTCACAGAGGCTTGAATTCCTATAGTGACCCTAACCTGGGGCCCTCCTCTCTATAGAGGGGCAGCACTAGCACCGGGCTGACAGGTGCTGCCAGGATGGATGCAAAGACTTGGCACACTATTACTCAGCAACCAAAAGGCTGTAAGGAAGCGGTGAGGGTGATGATTATTGGACCACAGCTCTCACTGTTGGCTTCTTCATTAGGCTTCCAGTGTGTGTAAAATTCCTAAGAAAAGACTGCCCGTGTTTTCTAAGGACTCCTTCTTCTCTGGTGAGGTGGTGGTGGTGGCTTGAACTCTATGAAAACCATACTACAGAGACTGAAAACTGAAAGTATAAGACATTCCCATTGGCCTGTTGTGGGGCTCAACCAGGATTTTTGAAAGCAGGTCTTGTGGTTCTGATGGGTAGTCCTGATTCATGATCTGAGCATCTCTACCTAGGCCCTCCTTTTCCTTCCCTCCATCACTCTCTCCCCTCTCCAGGGGCTGTGATGTTACTACAAGAGGAAACAATACCAAGAAGATTGGGAGGAACCCAACCTGACTCTCCAAAAATGCTGGTAGTTGGCACAGACCCAGCCTGTTTTCACCTCCACACCTTTGCCTCTGAGAACTGATGCCAGGGAAATTTCTATCGCTGTTCCTGAGCACTTTCAACTCTAGGCACCTCCTCTGTCCCAGCATTGAGAAACACGGTGGGCTGGCAGGGAGGGAGGCAGGGCTGCCCTGCCTTGGTTCTGTCATTCTGAGTGCAGGTGGACAATGGGCACTTGAAAGATGAGCAGAGGTAATAGGAGAAAGGATAAGACAAGGACTAAGCTGGTCTGGGGAAAGGACAGCGGCCTCCTCTGAAACCTGAAGCATGATGAGGGGAGGAAGAGGGAGAGGATGAACTCTGGAAGAACCACTTTTACTAGGCAGGTTTTGGCAAGTAAGAATGATTGAAATGGTTAGAGTGTGGGACAAACAGAATGTGGAGATCCAGACAGTGGCTGATATTTCCTACACATATTCGTGGGAGGCAGGATGGGATGGCCACGGTGGAGAGGAGTGAGGCTGCTGGACCTGCAGTGCCTGGCTAGATTCAGCGCTTCCTCTACTGCCTTGAAGATCTGGTAGCCCTGAGCTACATGCTTAATAATTTTGTCCACATCCTCAAAATGGCAGTGATGATATGGACTTTGTGAAGATTAAATTAAGTCATGTAAACCACTTTAAAAAGTGCCTGAAACTTAGTCAGTACTATATAAACACCTGCCGACATTATGGTCATGTGCCAGGCATGGTTTCAATCTCCTCATCTGAAAAATAGGAATAATACAGGAAGACTCAATTGCATTGTTAAGACTGAATGAGAAAATATGTATGAGCTACTTAGAACATTGCCTGATCCACTACAAGCAGGAAATACAAATTCACCAACATTATTATTCATCATCAATGATTAAATACACTGGTTAGAGGATTTGAGACTCTTGGAACAAATGTGCAAACAACCAAATATGCTGAAGTGAATGGGGCTCTCCAGGAGGAAGTGGTCTTCATGACAGGTCTCTATCACAGGGATGGGAAGGGCACTCCGGTGGATAGCTAGACATGGTGCCCTTGCATTCTAACAATCCATAATCCTACCCAAGATCTGATCTCTATCTATTGTTGCCCATCCCTAAAATTTCTCACAAACATACCCTGAATGCTTTAGTCTTGGACAATAATCTTTTCCTGCTTGATTTCCTACTGTGGCAAAGGGATGCTAAATTCAGACGTCTTCCTGTGACCCAGGCACTGACAACTCTTACAAGGAGTGCATCTTGCAAGGGTGAAAAGTGGTTTCTTGGGGTTGGCATGCCAGGGTGTTCTACTTTTCAGCAAATGGGAGGCCAGTGGCCTTGCTGTATCATCCAAGAGTACAGAAAGGCTAAGGAATAGCTTCTCCAGAAGGTGAGGATCCAGCTCTGGACCTGCCGCTCTCCAGAAGAATCCAACTGCAATTCTCCCTCTCTCCTTGGGTGCAGTTCATTGGTGCCCTCTAAAAATAACAGTAGTTATTCAGAGAAATACACTGCGCTCTGTCTCTGGGGACGGCAGCACAAGCCTCTTTCAAAAATAGAACCCCAATCAGGTGTGCTTCCTAATTCTTGTTTGTTGCTACTTGTCTCAAAATCCTTCAGAGAGATTCAGAGGCAGGGAAGTGGGCCCATACTAGGGGTCATGTACCTGGGGAGAGCTAGAGCTGGGAATGTTAGCCAGGTTGTCTCTTTCCAGATCCTGTGGTCTGTCTGCATTTTAAAAATTCATTTCATCTTATTCTAGGTATCATGGAAATGTGAGTGGATAATCTCTATCTTAGTCACTTTCTTACTACTGAGACACAATACCCCAAACCCACAATTTTAAGAAGGAGTGGTTTATCTGGGCTCATGATTTCAGTCTGTGGTTAACCAGCTCCAAGGCAGAAACAGAATATCAGAGGGGATATGGCGGAAAAGGTGCTCAATTATGGTGGCCAGGAAGGAGAGAGAGAGAGAGAAAGAGCAAGAGAGACAGACACACAAACTATCCAGGGACAAGAATATATCCTACTAGGTAATGTCCTCAGTTACCCAGCTTTAACTAGGTCTCACTTTCCAATAGCAAATCAGCTGTGGTGCCCCCATGCTCCAATCACCTTTATACACATGAAGCTTTTAGGGGACATTTAATATTTAAACTACAATATTCTGCTCCTGGCACCACAAAGACTCATGTTTATGTCATTACATAAAGTATATTTAGTCCATTGCTAAGAGTTGCCAAAGTTTCAAATGTTCTAGCATTTCTGAAAAAGCCAAGTCCAAAGTCTCCTGTAAGACTCAAGGCAAACTCCTTCTTAGCTGTGAACCATGGTAAAAATAAAATAGAAAGCTAAACACTCCCAGAATACCATGTCACCGGATGAACATCTTCATTCCACAAGGAAAAAATAGGGAGATAGAACAGAATCAGACCAAAGCAAGACTGAAATGTAGCAGGGTAAACATGAGCTTCTGTAGCACCAGGTTCCACATCTGGGGCCAGCTGTGGTGTGATATGAACTTCAGAGACCTCAGGCAGCCTCACTCATCCAGTATTGCCAGTTGCAGCCCTCAAAGTCTTTCTCTTAGGCTGGCTCCACCCACTGCTTGCAGCTTTCCTTGGCAGCTGTTCCACCTTCCTGACGTCTCCAGCTTCCTGGGGTCTCCACTGGACTTTTGGGTTTACTATCACAGCATCATGCCCTGCCCTCTCAGGGGCATACTGCCTGATCTACTAGACCTTCTTCTGTAGTCTTGGTGGATGCCTCCATGACCCCATAACTCTTGTATTCTTCATGTTGGAAAAACCAGCACTAGTAGAAGATGCCAAGGTTTGTTGCTTGCTTAAGTGGTAAACAGCACAATCACCTCCCTCATGGCTGTAGAGACCCCTGAGTGCCTTGTAGATAAGCACTGTGAAACAAATCTGGGTAAGGCAATTTCTTAGGCAGTCTTTTTCTAGTGTGTATGTGTGTGTGTGTGTATGTGGAGAGGGCAGGGGCTCTCTTCTCAAATGAAATCTTTACAATTTTGCACCCTCTAGCCTGAGAAGGGCAGAGTTTTGCTGGTTCCTGAGATACCTTCAAGCCATCTTTCCTATTGTCCTAATGCACAGTACTTGGCTTCTTTTTAATGCTAATCTTTTCAGTAACCATGCTTTCTAAGTCTCCACTGTTGCAGGTGATTCCTTTCAGATGAAACTACAAACATTTCGCATTTGCTTTTTGCATGATTTTCACTATTGGTCTAGCTAAGAGCTGCCTGCAGTACTCAGGCTGCAGCCTGCATATTGGGCTGCTTTGAAATGTCCTCCACCAAATTAATCAGTCTATTGCTGTTAGTCACAGTTTGCCCAGGACATGGGCAAAATGAAGACAAATTTTCTGCCAGAGAGTGACACACATGGCTTCTAGTCCAAATGCCAATGAAGTACTTATTCCCAACTGGTCTTTACTGTCTGCATTTCTATCAGCATTTTGGTCTTCTGAACTTAGGTCTGTATTACCCATCAAGCTCAACTTACAACATTCTAGGGCTTCCCTAGCTGGCATCACCAAACATTTCCAAACTTTTCTTGTGATACTCTTCTAAAACTTTCTTAACCAGCTGGTCAGGTATAGTCGTAACAAGGACTCCACTTCTCTGGTACCAATATTTGTCATAGTCACTTTCTTATTGCTGAGCCACAATACTTGACACCCACACCTTGCTGGAAGAGAGGTTTATTTGGGTTCATGGCTTTAGTCCATGCCTGGTCAGATCCACAGCAGAAATGGGAGGGTGGAGAAGTGTCACAGAGGAAAAGGTGCTTAATCAATGGTGGCCAGGAAGCAGAGAGAAATGGGAGGAGTCAGGAACAAGAATATACCTGTCTAGCTGGGAGTGGTGGCACATGCTTAGACTCCCATCACTCTGGGAGGCTTAGGCAGGAAGACAGAAAATTTAAGCCCAGCCTAGATAATTTAGAAACTTAGTGAGACTCTGTCTCAAAATAAAAAATAAAAAGGTCTGAGAATGTACCTTAGTGCAAAGGTCCTGGGTTCAGTCCCCATTAGTGGGAATGACCTCAGTGACCTACTTCTACCAGGACTTACCTCTTAATAGCAAGACAGTGCTGGCACACCCATGACCCAATCACGTTCCATAAACTGAGGAATTTGGGAGATATTTTATATCTACACCACAACACTGCCTGTCCAGAAATAACCACTGATTTTAGCCTATTCTCTCTGCTTGGCGCACACATTTATTTACAAGACTGATATTATATGTTTTATATCTTATCATTTTCCTCACTGAATGTCACATCATCTCACATCATTCAATTTTTTTTTATTTCACTCAATAATTTATATATCAGGACTTTTCAGTGAATATGGTTAAACTGTAGAAAGATCTGGTTTCAAGTCCTGGCTCTCTTATGTATAGGTTTTATGGCCATAGGCAGTTACTTAAACTCTTGAAGCCTCAATATTTACATTTCTGAAAAGGGATAATAGCAACCATGATCACAAAGTTCCTATGAAGGCAAAATGCAAGCCTTTCCTAAATAGATAATAACAAACTCTGTTAAAGTATAATTGAGGTTATGATTCCTTTACTAGTAGATATTTTGTTTGTTTCTAAAACCCACCACATATTGCTCCTCTCTCTTGGAAGTTCTGGAATCCTGAGAGGCCACGATGGCCCTGGTTGGAGACCTTCCCAAGTAGTAGAAAATTAGCTGATGGGTGGAGATGGGGATGTTCAAGCTACAGGGCCTCAGGTCAGGGATCTCTGCAAGAGCCCCACCTCAGACTGAGGGTGTGTAGCTCAGAGGTAGAGTGCTTGTTGCTTGTCTCCTGTGTGTGAGGGCCTGGGTTCAATTCCTAGGAGAAAAGTACAAGGTTCTGGAACAGTGCAATACTAAATGATGCAGGTAATGCTCCAGGTCTCCAGCCTACAAACACGCCTGGACAGGACCTCCTGCTCTGACTCTCAGATAGCATCATTTTTCTTCTCTAAATCCAGCTACCTAGGAAGTTAAGATGTCTCTCTTCCCTATTCAAATCCTTTCACAGTGGCTGAAAGTGTTAACAAGTTCAGGCTTGATGATAAAAAAATAAAGCTGAGAAAGAGTAGATGATTTCTCCATAGTCACATGGCTAGTCATTAATCAATCTTCAATCAGAAATTTGTTATGCGTTGAATTGTAAGCCCCAAAATTCACATGTGGAAGTTCTAACCCCCAGAACCCCGAACATGAGTGTATTTGGAGATAGGGCTTTGAAAGAGGTAACGGGTCCTTTGGGAGGGTTCTAATCCAATACGACCAGTGTCCTAATAAGAGTAGTTTAGGACACAGATAACACAGACTGAGGGAGTACCAGGTAATGTCACAGGGACAAGGCGTCCCTTGCCATCCAAGGAGTGAGGCCTCAGGAGAAAACAAATTGCTGACACCTGATCTTGAACTTCTAACCTTTCAAGTTGGCAGACAAAACAGTTTTGTTGTTGAAGCCACATGGTCTGTTGTATTTTGATATGAAAGCTCTAGCTAAGGTATATAATGCTTACAAATAAAAGCAAAGTGCTTAACAGTTTGTAAGGTTAAAAAATCATTCCATATTTTTTGTTCTTGTTTTTTTATAATGTCCTTGAGAAACAGAAAGAATATTTGTATTTCCTTACGAGTGGCAACGTGCTTAACCCAGTGCCTGGCAGTGGTAGGTGCCTAACAAATGTTACTGTTTATGTTTACCTGTTATGAATTTTCAGTGTGTGGATAGCAGGGAGCCACAGGAAGACAGGTTTCAAACTCTTTCTAAGGGACACCCACCCCAGGGTGAAAGAGCCCTTGCAGGGTAAAGCAGAATGGCTGCTGGGTGCCATGTGGCAGAGCGCTGGGTTTCACTGTTCTCTCCTGGCAGCTGCAGCAGAGCTTGTTAGAAGTAGCGGAAGTGGTGCTCTTCCCCACACCTACTGAGCAGAAACTTGGGGGATGAAGCCCAGCCAGCTGTGTTTCGTACAAACCCTTTAGGAATTCTAATGGATTCTAGGGATTGAAAACTTGTGGGCTAGAAGAGACCGGACCGGTGGAAGAGAAAGCATAAAATGATCTTTAGCAGTCCTTCAGAGCCAAAGATACCTGAGATCAGGAGGACACTGACTACTCCTTCTTTTTGTCTTTCAGAGGCTGCGTGTTTGTTAATACAAACTGTTGAGGGTTGGTGTGTGCCATGTGGGATCTTCTGACAACATTCCACATTTCTCCTATCTATGTGGTTGGGAGAAAGCCAGCTGGGAGCACCTCAGACTCCCACAGAGGCTAGTGCCCACCCCTCAACATGACAGTGCTGAAAGGAGCTTTGGAGATGCACCAGCAGAGCCTATCTGGTCCAGGAGGCAAGGGTCATCCAAAGTCACACAGCAGAGTGGTGTAGGTCAGGGTCCCGTGTGGCATGTTTGCTGACCTTGAAGCATGTGAACATCTACTAAAACTGCAAGGGGCTACTTCTATTTTTATCTAATATCTCTAGCTGGGATGGCACATGCATTTCAATTCCAGACTGATCACTCTTGATGGATTGTTTCAAAGTCAAGGTAGGGGCAGGAGAGGACAAAGCTATTGCTTCAGGCACAAGGATAGCCTCTGAACTTTTTGTCTGTCACTAGTAGTTTCTGTCTGCACCAGGGGATCAAAATACTGCCTTGGAAATGCTTTTACCTTGGGCATTACAAGTGACTCGTTATCTGTTTGCCTCAATACTCAGAGTCACTCAGTAGAGGCTTGTCAAATGTTGTTTAATCAGTCTTGGCAGGGAGTGTACTCCATGGATGGGCACTATTATACACCTTGGAGCTAGCTTTCTTCTTCCTTTCTCCTTTTCTTTCTTTCTTTTTCTTTCTTGAGACAAAGTCTCACTATGTCATTCAGGCTGGCCTTGAACTCTCTTTGTAGCCCAGGTTCACCTTGAACTTGCAGTGATCTTCCTGCCTCAGCTCCCCAGGTGCTGGATTACAGGTACACACCACCACGTCTGGCTAGAGCTTTCTGACCTTATTGAAAAAGGCTATGCTGCAGAGGATCTGCCAGAGGAGCTTTTGTTCTAACTGGCCTGGTAGAGAAGAGATGACTATTGGGACTTAAGGGCATGAGTAACCTTAAAGGCAGAGCATTGGACACAGAACGTGATCTTGGCTGAAGGTGGAAGTTGGGATATTTGTGATTGGGCACTTGCTATTCTAGTATCTTGTCAGTGAAGTCCAAAATTTGCATTTCTAATAGCAGTGTTGATGCTGGTGATCCAGGGACCACACTTGGAGAATGACAAGACATGATAACCTGCTTTGCTTTCCTCATGGGTTTCTAATGATGGTTTCTTTGGAAGACCTATGACCAGTTCAGCTCTGCTACTTGCCTAATGTATAGGAACCTTGGACCATCACTATCTTTGAGTCTTGGGCTTCTTATCTGTAAAATGCAAACAAAAGTTTCCACCTTGTGTGCCCCCTAGAATAGAGAGAGTTAAAAAAACCCCAAATAATTAATGAGTTCTAAAAATTGTAGAGACTATCCAAATGTAAAAGGAAGTAAATGTTTATTGTGTAAGAGGAAGTAAATGTTTGTTGGGCACATACCACGAGTCAGAAGCTGTTAGATGTTGGGAGTACTGACAAGAGTAAACCAGAATCCCTTCCCTTAGGAAACCTAAGGGTCAGCAGGGGAGATGGATAAATGAACCAGTGGTATAGTCAGTGTTAGAACAGAGTCTCACAGTAGTCCACAGAAGAGAAAGGAGGGGCAAATACTTTAAGGTTATTTGACATTATCCTCAGCACAAAGAGAAACTATTGTAGGTTCTAAGGTGAAGATCTGATTGTTTTAGTTGTATGGAAAGGTCAGCATGGGCTGGAGTATGAATCATTAGGAGGATCCAGGAGACTAGAGGCAGAGACAAGTTGACCCAGCAGTGAAACAATAGAAAGAAGTGGGTACATTTAAGAGATTTCCAAGATAGAATTCACAGACGTGATGGCTGATAAGATGTTTGAGACAAAGGAGAAAGCAGAATCAAGATGGTGCACAATCTTCTGGTCCCCTGATTAAGATGAGGAGGACTGGAGAAGTGGGTTGGAAGTCAGGATCATGCTTAGAATGTTTTGGGACATGATGAGCCCAAAGTGCTTAGGAGACACACATCTTATCAGCCTTCTGTATACAGTGGTCATGACACTGCCATGAAAAAATACTTTGTCCCATGGGTCACTGCCATTCTTATTTCCAGGTCCCTCTTACTGTGAGGGACTTCCCCCTCCAGCCCATCTCCATTCCCCCTCCACATGCCCTGGCATTGGTGAACTACTCTGTTCTCTGCTTTTCTGACATGCAGCTGTGTCCTTCTCACCAATAGAGTCATCTCTGAAGTGAATAACAGTAGCAATCAGCAAGCAATCATCTTTTTCTTCCCCTATACAATGGCTGTGTGTGAAGATAATGTTTGTGATTGTTGCAGAAATGATGGAATGAAAAATGGGGTTCCTGCCAAAAAGAACAAAGGAAAAAACCTATTTAACTAAACTCAAGTAGTTCAGACCAAATTTGAAGTTTCCAAAACTGGGGCTGCTAAGAGTATCTGCCCTTCTGCTTTCTCTATGGTAGAGGCGGCTTAGAAGACCCTGCCAGGATAAGGCAGTTACCCTGCCCTCCCTGTGGCAGCCTGGGCCTTGGAGGCTTCAAAGGTTCAGATGATGGTGGGACTGTTCTGGTTCCCACACATGTTCTGAACATTAATGAAGGGCAGCTCCCTGGGCTTTTCACCGGCAAACTGCTTAGTTATGAGCCAACTGGCAGGAGGTGTGAGTGGAGGGTCTGCGTGACTTTAAGTGCATCACAGGCAGGAAGACAGTGGACTAGATGACACCCACAATAATAAGCTGTCACTGTATCTGTGCTCTGACTGCAACCCATGGTAGGTTAAAGCTCCCAGCCCACTCTTATTAGATCTGTCTTCATAGCTGTCCTTCCAGATGTGTATGACTGTTCTCATTTGATTAAGGGAGAAAATGGAGAGAAAGTTAATTATTACATCAGCAGCTAAAGAATAGCAAAACTGGAATTCTAACACAGGTTGCATGATGCAAAGACCCATGAACGAATGACAAGGAAAAAGAAAGATAATAGTAACTTTTGGAAAGGATGAGGAGAAACTGGAACACCCCAGTACCCTGTTGAGAGGAATTTAAAATGTTTTAGCCATTTGAAAACAGTCTGAGAGTTCCTCCCATGGTGAACTAGTTATTTACTTAAGATAAATGAAAAACATATCTACACAAAAGTTGCCACCCAAATTTGTATAGCAGCATTATTCATACAGCAAAATAACAAAAGCAATCCAAATGCCTGATCAGTGCATAAATGCAACATGGTCTATATCAATACAATGGAGAATTATTTGAAGTATTGAAATGGTGCAAAGTGGATGAGTCTTGAAAACATGCTAAGTGAAAAGCAGCTATCACGGAAGAATGCATTCTGTATGATACCATTTTTATGAAATGTCCAGCACAAGCAAATTCAGGGAGACAAAAAGTTGATTTGTGGCTACTTATGGCTGTCAACCATAGAAACCTCAGTGGGAGTGGGCAGGAAGTGTGGTGACCCTACAGTTGGAGGTGAGTCTAATTTAGGGCAAAGTCTAGAAGGACTGCTAATGAGTATGGGTTCTTTTGGAAGTAATGAAAATGTTCAAGAATTGGTTGCATGACTGTAAATATACTGAAGACCATTGAGTCACTCATTTTAAATGAGCAAGTTGCATGACATGTCAGTTATGTCTCAAGCTCTTTTTAAAAGCAATTATTAAATATTAAAAATGAGTGGAAGAAATTAAAAAGATAGCAACCAGGCTTCTCCCAAGTGAAACAATCTAGAATTATTATTTTTCATTCATTCAACAAAGCTCAATTTCCTGTTATGTGTTAGGCACATAGCTTACCTAAAAACATGTGGGAATGATTAATGCAAGTTTTTGGATACTGGTTGCCTGGTAGGAAGGAGAAGAATGAGTCATGGGGGCACACTGGAGCCTCAGATTGCACTTGTAATGTTTCTGTTAAAAAGTTACCTGCAGTATCTTATGTTTTACTTGAGGTTTATATTGAAGTAATTATAGATTCTCATATAATTGAGTACAAAGAGATCCCCTGCACACTTTCCCTAGTTTCTCCTATAGTAACATCTTGGGAAAGTATGAATTTCTGTCATAACCAGGATATGGAAATTGATACAATCCACCAATCTTATTCACATTCCCTGGTTTTACTTGTATTCTTGTATGCATGGGTGAAGTTCTACATGGTTTTGTCAAAGTTTGTGTTTTCGTCACCACCGTCAGGACATAGAGCATATCATTCACTGCAAAGATCTGTCCTGTTCTTCTCTTTTAACTCAATCTACCTCTGTTCTATCCTTTTCTTGAGATTCTGTCAATCACGATTGCAACACTTATGTTTTAATTCTTCAAGTAGTTGGTGGGCATACAGATTTCCACTGTATGTTTATCCCACTTTTTTTTTATACAAAGAATATTGTCTAATTGAAACAGAGGAAGAAGGAGAGAAAGAATGTAGTTCCAACATTAGGCCAGCCTTGCGCAGACATATGCTGAAACTAGAGTAACCCAGAGTGCAGGTCTCTAACTGAGGTGAAATGTCGGGTGTAGTACTCAGGGAGTGGGGTTTGGGTACTCATTTGTTTCTAGGACTCACATGATACTAAACGCTGTCTGAGTCAGCTTCTGGGGCAGGTGTTTAAGGGGATCCTGGGTCGTGTTACCCTCTACCTGTCTGAGTGGGTTGCTCCCAAAATGGAAAAATCACAAAGAACACATTAAGAAAAGGTGACAGTGCTCAAGGGGGAACAGAATGACCTCTGGTATCTGCTAAAGGCGCTTGAGAAAGATCTGCAATTGCAGACAAATGACTTCTGGCACAGTGCTGGAATTAGAGAGTACTGGTTTCAAAGTCTAGTAACTTTCTTCTAACTGGAGGTAAAAAATGTTGGGGATTTTGTTGCAGCAGGTAGATAGATAATGAGGCCCTGTTACTACCTGTCTCTGCCAGGTGCAGAACAGACAGGTGGAGTCCTGGCTTCCTGTGTAATCCCCACAACCCTAACCATGCAGCTTTAACTTTCTTTGCCTAAATTCCTGTAAACATTTATTATGAATTTCTTAGTCTTGGGAGGAATGGGGTGGGTAGGGGGGCAGAGACAGATTCAGGTGTTAATATCTACTAGCGGCTTGCCTGGGATCACACACCTTATTCACAAAAGCTTCTTACTGGGAGACCCAGAAATGTCCCCCAGAGGGTGGTATCATGTGCCAGCAAGTCCACTGAGGCACCGTGGCTACCTGCTGTGGGACAGGGGCAGGAACATGGTAAGAAACTGCATGGTCAGGTGGGGATTGATTGCCTACAAGATCGCCTTCCAGAGGATTGGAAAAAATGAGCAGGGTTTTGGCAGCTTACACTTCTGAAAGGCTCCCCACTCCAGTGGAGGAATACCATAAAGACCCAGAAGTCAGCGTGTCCTGCTATTCCACTAATGCCAGTGCTGCTAACAATAAAATCAGTACTGAACACACACACACACACACACACACACACACACACACACACACACACAGAGTGTTCACATGGGCCCAGCACTGTACCAAGGATTCTCTGGGCCCTAATAACAATAACACTAGTTATTATTATTACTGCATCAGTTTTACACCTAGAGTTATAGAAACACAGGAACTTGTTCCATGTGACCCTTGAGAAGCAGGAGAAGAAGCCAGCTGTGGTAGTACAGGTCAGTAATCTCAGTACTCAGGGGGCTAGGCACAAGGATTGCTGTGAGTCTGCTGCAAATCTGGGCTGCACAATGAGGCCTGTATCAAAAACAAACAAACAAACAAACAAACAAACAAACTAAAAGTGGAAGAAGTGATGTCAACATTTGAATCAAGAGTCCGAGAAACCTACCATCAGTATAATATAAATCTCCCTGGGAAAGGCTAAGATTCAGTGGGAAGTTCCAGGAGAGGTGTGGGAAGCTGCTGAAAGTTACTAAGGGGAGGATCACAGGCAAATCTTTGTGGAACACTATCTCAGAGCCATCTCAGGCACTCTCCTCATCATTTCTGAAAAAAAAAAAAAAAACAACAAAAAACAAAACCACACCTTGGTTTTATAGCTGTTTGGACTTTTTTCTTCAGTCTCTTCCTTGTTTTGCATGCCAACACTTTGGTGAACTAAAATTAAGCCTGCTTTAGAGAATTAGGTAACTCCCTTCCCATAATTTCAGGCACAAGGTGAGCCTGCTTGCCCACACAGTAAGCAGTCTTTCTCCAACACTGAAGACCCACTAAATTCCATCTTGTCCAATGCAGCTCTGTCTCCCCACTCTGACCCCTACTCTTCAAGGCTGGATCACAGCACATTGCTTGGCCATCAAGACAAGACACAAGTTCCAGGGGACCTGAATAGCGAGTGTCTCCAAACTTGGGTGCTGTGTTTGGGCTTCCCAGGTCATGTGTGGCCATCCAATGCCAGATCTTGGCACACTCCCTTCGCTCCTTTCCGCAGACATCATAGAAGGAAGATGTGGCCTTTGCAGCCAGGTAGATCTGGTTCACGCCCTGGCTCTGTCACTTGTCACCTGAGTGAGCTGTGGTGTGCAAGCTCCTGCCCCCTTTGGGTTGAGGTTGGCAGAAGAGATTGGGTGAAAAAGACATCGAAGTTTCTTCCATCTCCTGTTGCAGAATTCATAGCACAGGGCTGATCTGGCCTTTATCTCCCCAAAAGAGATGGTAGCAACAACCTTCCCCTTTCAGTGGGCTTGTCATGAGGTGGCTGGGTAGGCAGGAGCTGAGGAGCTGCCCAGCGTTCTCTTGGCCATGCTGAATTTGCTGGGCCCGCACCCTGACATACTTCATGTGGAGATAATGAGCTGCTCAGACACTGTTCCTTGCTAGAGAAGACAGGTTTTGTGCAGGAACCATAGTTCCTGGCAGAAAGAGGCCCCTCTACCTGACTTTGCTGAGTACAACTGCATTCCCTGGTTTGCCAGGCTGCGTTCACTGTCTTCTATACATTTCAGTGATGTGGCAGAGATGATCTGCCTGTCACATCCAGTTTGGAAAGGGCTAGATAGGAGTCAAGGGTGCAGCCATGCAGGGAAGGGTGGCTCCTTCCTTCTCCCTGATGGAAAGGAATGCTCTTCCCTCCCTTCCCAGAACCAAGCAAAGGATTCAGAACTGAATCAGCCTCGGCGTCCCTCTGAAGGCCCAGGAATGCAGTATGGATGCAGGCTCAGGGTTGGGAGACCCATGGGGTGAGCTACTCACCCTGGCTCTGCTGTCTGGGCATCTGTAGCAGTGCCCTAACTCCTGTGAGCCCTAGTATCCACACCTGTAAAAGATGATGCAGTAACAGCTGAGTTGCTATGAGGGATAAGAGAGTGAATACAGTAGAATACACAACCCATTATTTAATAATGTGATTACTGGAAGAGAAACCTAATAATTCAATGAGTATATTATGAGAGCCTAGAAAGTACCAGGCCTTATTCAGGGAGTTCTGAATCATGCCAGCCCTCCAGGAGCATGAGGCTGCAGCCACCAGCCTTCCTTTCTCAATGCTCCTGCTGCCTCTGAGCCTCCTGCCACAGGCCACCTTCTCCTATCACATCCTGGGCTCAGACCAGCTGGCTCTTTCCTCACTGACATCAGAGATCTAGGAGGAAGTGACCTCAAGTGGAGGTCCCTGAATTAACTGGTAACCCAGGGGGAAACTCCACACTCTTCCCTTCAAAAGAGGGCCATTGGCAACCTTGAACTCCACCTGGATTTCTCCTCTTCAACAGGATGCATGTTAATTGTGTCTGGAAGAACCAGGAAATGTCTTTTATACCTTGAATGGATACTGTTCCCGTCACTTAGGACTCTGGGATGCTGTATATGCATTATTTCATTTAACCTCACAACAGCCTTGTGAGGGGAGGTGTTCGGATACCATTTTATAGACAAAGAAAGTAAGCCACAGTGAAATTAATTTGTCTTCGGTCATATAAGCTTCAAGGAGGTAGGAAGTATTTGAATTTAAATGTATCTGGCTGCAATGCTACTGCTTACTCAATTCACCAGTGGTTCTAAACTTTGTTTCCATTATAATGCTTCCCATTGCAACTATGACAGAGTCTTCATAGAATTTTTTCCTCAAAAAATCTTTCTCCAAGAAATTTCAGTACCATGGGCCTATCTATTTACGTAATGTAGCCCTTTGGAGGATCAGAAATCATTATATTAACTGCATATTTTTTTATCTTCAAGGAACAATTTAATTTCCTAGGGAAGAGAGTGCCTCTGTTGAGAATGCATGGGTTGTACTAGTGGTTCTCAAAGTGCTTCCTCGGGTAGGAGAGGGCAAGGCTCAGCCACAGCCAAAGACCAGGAAGGGCAAATCAGCTGGACCATTTCTCTGAGGGCTCATGTTTTCTTTTGGGTGATTAGTAACTTGTGGTTTCTGTTTCTAGACTCCTACTTTCCATCCCTCATAACCATGTCCTCTGGGAAGTGTCTGGTCATACTTACCCAAGTCTGGGTTGGTTCCCTTAGAAACTAGTTTTATTCTGCTGAAATAATGTCATAGACCCTGTCAATAAATGGAAGAATTGTGACATACTCATCTCTATATCCCAGAAGCTAACACAGATGCTCAATAAATAGTTGTGGAAATATTCCAGTTTCCCCCACTTCCAAGCTATATGACGTAAATCCATTGACCCTCTCTGAGTTCCAAGGGCCCATCTGTGAATCAGAAATAATAACACTTACTTCACTGGACAATTGTGAGGGTTAAATGGACTGTGAAATGCCTAGCACAGTGGTTCACATCCAATAGGTCCTCAACAAATATCTCTTCTCACCCCTGAAGTGGTTTTTGCACCCTTGCCTTTTCTACTGTGGTTGGAATTCAAAGAGGCAAAGAATTTTGTGCTTCTTATTGACTCATGGCTCTTTTTTACCAGGGGAATATTGGAAAGCAGTGGAAGCTGAAAGACATCTAAGTACATTCCTTTTACGATGGGTAAATGAAGGCTATCCAATGACAGAGGTTCACAACCTTGGAAATAGGTCCTTAGTCCACTACTTCAGCTTTTTGGCTAACCAGCCTGATCAGGTGTGAGGCTGAAGATGCAATTGTCAAAGCAAGTCCTGTGATTTGGTGATCAAATCCACCAAAGGTAATTGAAAGAGTTGTGCCCTGGAAAGCTGCGGTGGGAGACAAGAGCAAGGGGCAGGACCAAACTGTAGTCACCTTTTCCAGTGGCATGAAAATAGCCCCAATCAATAACCTGTGTGTTACATGTGCCCGCCCTGGGCACCGCCCCGGTCAGAGGTTATATGAGTACCCTAACCCGCTCATGCGGGTTAGAGAAGGCCAGGCTGTCTGTGGTCATGGACTTCTCTCCACGTCCTTGGGAATAAAGATCTCTTTTATCTCATATTCTGCTGTTTCATAGTGTCAAAAATCCTAACAGTAATGACACCAGCCTTGCCACTGGGAAACGAATGAGGCATT
This sequence comes from Dolichotis patagonum, assembly GCA_004027295.1. NCBI lineage: Eukaryota > Metazoa > Chordata > Mammalia > Rodentia > Caviidae > Dolichotis > Dolichotis patagonum. The sequence goes on along the minus strand of PVJX010005865.1, from coordinate 59,080 downwards.
TGGCTTGGAAATACCTAACTGGCTCTGTGATCATTTTCACTGCATATGCAGGACTTTGCAGCAGCATTGCTCTGAGGACATGGGGTAGGAAAGTAAGGACCACATTAAGGGATTTCAGAAGGGCAATCGCATCTGGAGCAATAGTTGGCCTCCCATCCCTGACAGGCCTCTGAGAAGGGCAGCGTTCCACACTTAGCTTCTACACCTGCTGCCTTGTCATTGTTTCCCAAAGCACAAGAGGCTGGCACCAGAAATGTTTCCCTCACAGGGTTCCTTTTTGAAGAAAACAGGGAACCCATGGCTTCAAAGCTCCATCAGACACTGTTGGGCTTTCATCTCAGGTGAACTGCTCCCTCTGCTCCCCTAAGAATATTCATGTGTTCATTTGGTCCAGGAACATTATACTTCAACAAATGTGTGCTAGAAGATGGGAGGGTGGTGTCATGCCAAATATGCTGGAGATTTAGACTCAAGGAGGAAAAGCAACCTGGAAAGATAGACATGGTCTGAAGCCAGGGTGAGGCTGCTGTGGCCACTGCACTATCGCTGAGGACGGTTACACCTTGGAGCCAGAGCAGGGCTTCTGCCAGGAGCAGACTCAGCGTTTTCCCGAAGGTAGAGGACAGTGTGGTGTGTCCAAGGGATGAGCCAGGCAGATCTGACTCCAAACCGCAGCTTCGTCACCTCACGGCTATGTGTCCCTTGAAAATGAGACGTTGCATTCCTATCTCATAGTCAAAAACACATAGGATTTCATAATGAGATAAAACTTACAGTGAGCATAGCACTCTGTAGGAGAGTTAAGAAAATGTCTATTTATTCTTGCATTAGCTGATACCATTGGAGCATATGTGACAATACATTCTCAGCATCAGAAGGCTTATTTGTCTTGTTATTCATACAGGAGCCAGAATATTCTATTTAGTATTATTTCTCCAAACTGAGCCTAGGAAAAAATATATCTATCCCAATTTCTTTGACTTCTCATTATTTCCATCTCCTGCCAAAAGAGGCACTTCTGACAGGGCCTGACAACTAGGTAATTTGTGAGCCCCTCTTTGTGAGTAGTTCTGGTTAATAATAACTAGTGTGTACATCTTAGTGGTGGTCTTGTCTTCAATGAAAAGGATGCAATAGAGAAGTGGAGTTTGCTGATTGCTGTATACGTAGATGCTGTCATAGAGGACACCACAGGATGGGATGAAGAAGCATTATTGGTGTTCTGTTAATGTTCCGAAGAGGTAAAATGTGTGCATGGAAATACATGACTGAAATGCATTTTTAAAAACAGAACAGGACCAGGAGCAAATATTCAACGCCAAAATAATGTCACCAAGCTCTTGTGAGTAGTGAGGAAGGCAGATATGGGAATTCTATGGGCAGACTGACTTGAATTTGGAGTTTGAATCTTAGGGCTGCTGTTTCCTATCAAAGTATCCTTATTAGGAGAAAAAGCCTCAATTTATTCATCTGTAAATTGGGAGACTATCACCTTACTCCCATGATAGTAAGATAGCATGGTGAATACCTGGGATTAGTTGAGCTCTCAATAAGTTGTTAGTTTCCTTCTTCCTTCTTCTCACTTCCCTTTCTGTTCTGGATATCAGACATCACTTTATTTGCTAATGAATTAGAATTAACAACGGGTGGCTTTGATCTGCCTGTTGGTGACAGCAGTCCCCTGTATGTATACATTTGTATGTCATCAGCTGGAGATGCTCATGCAAAAGCCTTCAATAAGTTTTCACTTCGTAGGCAACAATCACAAGAAGTGCTGTCACTTCCCCCTGCCACCCCAAACTTTCTTCCAACAGGCCTCAAGCTCCTTCTGGAACCTTCTCTCCAAGCACTCTTCCATTTCAATGCTCACACTAGTGGCAGCCACCAGGATCCTGGGTACAGAAGAGAGCTTCACTCAGCCCTGAGCTGCTAAGTGTGGCACAGAAGGCTTTCCAACTCCATGGTAAAGCATGAGGAGCGGTTCGCTAAATAGGATGGGAGAAGGTAGGAGGACATCAGGTGCGAAGGCCAGGGTCTCCTAGGGCAGCCAGGCTTAACTCCTTACTTCTGGGGAAACCTTGTTCCTTCGCCACTGAGCCCGTCCTGCTTTACTCCTTCCCTACTGGATTCACAGTGAGTCCCTCCTTGTTCCTTGGGAAGTCTGTAGTCAGGATCTCATCTCTGTACCCACAGTTTTAAAAAGTATGATCCTGGGATCCCTGTGGAGCCCCAACCCCTTTCAGAAAGCTAATGAGGTCAAAACTATTTGCTTTAATACCATGCCACCAGTTCTCCTTTCTTTCTTATTCTCTTGGAGTATGCAGTGGAAGTGTCCAGATAATCCAGAAGCAGGTGCATCTTCTAGCAAGCCAATGGGTAAAGAAAGTTACCAAAATGGATAATGATGCCACTCCTTTTTTTCTTTTTTTAAAAATTAATTTTCATAGACATGTGTTATTAATATTAATATAAAGACTTACTATTTTGTGTTACATAAGTTGCAAATTACAGTTTTAACATGGTTTTCAGTGCTAATTACTGTGTGACAAAACAATACAGAAACAACTCATGTAAACAAAATCCCTTTGGGTTCTTCAATGTTATTGAAGGGTAGAACAGGGTCCTGGACCTAGAGAACTGCTTCTTTGGGGCAGGCTGAGGAAGGGAGTGCAGAAAACAAAGTGTACTCCTTTGTGAATTCTGCCTCTTAGTGGGGAGAAAGCCTGGGGCAGCCTACCCTTGGCTGAATGCCTCTGTTTAAACCCAGTGTTTCCCGGTCACCATCTCTCCTCTTTCCTCTGAAAACTCGACCACTGGTCCAATGGTTCAAGGGCAGACCATCCCCCCACCTCACAGGGAAGCCCTGCACCGCAGTCCATTGATGTGATCCCTCCCCCAGCCTCAGGGAGTTGTATGGTCAAGAGGCTTTCATATCAGAAAAGGTGGGTCCCCTAAACAACTCACTCTCCGATTTGCATTTTCCCTATTGTCTAAAATGTTGAACATTTTAAAGAAATGTGTGTCCTGGCCATTTCTGTAATTGAACTGTCTATTCAAGTTATTTGACCATTTTTAAATTATGCTGTTTGTCCTCTTGTTGCTGAGTGTACTCTTTATGTACGCGGGATATGTATGCCTGAACAGATACATGTTTGCAAACATTTTCTCCCATTTTGTGGCTGATATTTCACTTTCTTGATGAAGTTCTTTGAAGCACAAAACTTTTTAATTTTGAAGTTCAATTTATTTTATTTTCCTTCTCCTTTTCTATAAATGCCAAACCATTACCTAATCCAAGGTCATGAACAGTCACATGTATGTTTTTTTTCCATTAGAGTTTATAATTGTAGCCCTTGGATTTGGGTTGATAGTTCATTTTGAGTTAATTTTTCTATATAGTATGAGGAAGGCTCCAACTTCATGCTTCCATGTGGCTATCCCGTTGTCCCAGCACTACCTGTTACAGAGGGAACTCAGTGCCTCTGTGCCTCAGTAGCTTCAGGGGATTTAAGGGACCACCATACAGAGTGCTGAGAGGATTTAATGAGATACTGAGGAAAACTCCCTGTGGGGTCCTTGGCATGAAAGGGTCAATGCCTATAACTCAAGGAGAAGACTGTGGATCTAGAAGAACCTGAAGCACTGGCTGTTGTTACTATTATCTGACCAAAGCTTCTCCATCTCTGAAGGCCTATGACCCCACTATCTTGTCACAGTGCCTGCCCCATCCTCAAGGCATTGATTTGCAATCTCTTTCTCGTGAACCCCTTTCCTGAGTGGCCTGATAATATTTTCCTTCCCACCTTCCCTTTTCTCTTCCTTACTTTTTACCTTCATATTTTCATTAAATACTTTTGGTCTTCATTAATTACTTAATTTTAAATCATTAACCCAGTCAAATCTTTCTGGCAAGGCATGGATGCATGAATGAGTATCAATTCAAAAACCAATTTGAAGACTGCAAAGTGAAGCTCCTAGGGCACTCCTGGGTGGGTGTCAGGGTTGGCTCTGTGCGAGGCTAACACAGGCTGTTTATACCCCTTGGTCCCTTCCCACCCAGGAGAGATATTTTTAAATCAGTCTCCCTCCTCCACGGTGTTTGCAACACCTCCTGACTTAGTTTTCTCTCTGAATCTCATTAGTGTCCCATTTGCCTCCTCTTCCTGATCTCCACGGCAGGCGCTAAGCAGGAGGCAGAGCTGGCTGGCAATGAGGACTCCTGTCGCCTGGCTGTGGGGGTAAAGCGACATGCAGGGGAGAAGGAAAGCGGCCCTGAGCTGCCATCTCAGGCTGGCTCTGGTCCGCTCAGCTTAGGCCAACAGAGAGCAACGGGATCCTCACTGTGCAGCAGGAGCGGGATGCTCAAATAGGAAGTTATTCCTGCCCAGCTCACAGAGATGGATGATAATGCTTGAGTGTAATGCACTGCAGTGACTTCTGCCTCTTGGGCAGGAAAAGGAAGTAGTGGGGGGAAAGGGCATCAGGCACATCCCTGTAAGAGGGCACAGCATGGCCTAAATAACAGTGAAATCCAGTGTCCAGGTATTTGTTCATTCACTCACTTGCTCAACCTGCACTTTCTAGTGCCTTGCTTGTACCAGGCACTGAGGCACTTGAGGGAACAGCGCAAAGTAGGACCCTGCTCTCATGGGGCTTCTGTTCAATGGGAGAGGTCAGAAACAGACAAACCTATCCAATAATGTACAAGATGGATAAATGCTATATATGAAAGTTCAAACTGAAGAGAATTTCTTGGGGAGACCAGGCCAAAGGGACCATTCCTTCTCACAAGGAAGTCAGGAAGGCCCTGTGCCTCGCTCCACCATGCTCCTTGCCGTTGCTCTGGCCTCTTAGCCCAGCTACACTCTGCTCACTTGGATGGTGATTGCCAGTCTCTCTCAGCAGGAAGAGTTTTCCCTAAGACTGTAAAAGGTACCATGCTTGGTACCCTGAAGCAGGAGTATGTTTATGGTTTACCGAACAGCAAAGAGGCCAGCAGCCAGGGAAAGCTGGTGGGACTCTGTAGGAGGAAGGGGGATCCCGTAAGTCCTGGTGGAAGTGGGAAGGCCTCAAGGTGGGGAATCCCAGAGAGTTCTGAGATGGGAGTGATGTGACTTGGGAGATGCTTTAACAGATGTGTCCCTGTGTAGATGGTGGAGGGACAGGAGCAGCAGAGCTACTGCCATAATGCAAGGCTGAAGTGGTGACTGGGGCCAGTGTAGGGAACAAGGAGGTGGCCATAGGGGTGGAGAAGGGAAAGAAATGATTGATTGGTATGGACACAGCACAGAGTACAAGGGGCAGAATAGTGGGAAATGAGACTGGAGAGAAAACACATCAAATATGTATGCCTTTCCAAAATTCCCCAGAACTGCCAGAAAGACGAATCTGCCTATGCTAAGGCTAAGAAATGCAGCCCCATCCTGTCAGACCTGGATCTTTCTACGTAGTAGTTTTGCAAACTGTTTCCCCTCCCTCCCGTGATGTGTATGAGTTCAGCAAGCCTCACTCAAGACCAGCTCTGTGGGTGGCGCCAGTGCAGGGATGAGGAAGCTGCTCACTGGGCTTCTAGAAGATTCCTCTGTCAGCGCTGGAGCTGGGTCCCTCTGGCTGTGACACATTGGGACACCGGGGAATCAGGGAGGGAGAGCCCAAGACAGACAGGGACTGAAAAGGAGAGGAAGAGATCATATCTCTGGGTTACAGTGGAGTGGGAACTAGATGCAGTGACCTTTGTGTTTTAAATTTCAAGTCATGGTTGCCCAGAGCATGGATGGGAGTGAAGGGGGTCCTTCAGCTCTCCCCTTACCTTGCTGCGCCACACTCCATTTTCTTGTCTTAGGACTGCCTTGTGGGGGTATGGAAGCTAAGTGACTTGTATCAATCAGATCTTTGGTCAGGTGCCTAAGTAAACGTGACCCTGTTTTACCTGCCCCCTCTATGAAAAGCTAAAAGTCTTAAAGGATCTAGGAAGGAACCACATAAAATAGAAAACCATCTATCCCCCTGTGGAGCATTCGTCTTTCTCAGCATTCAGGCGCACATTCCTCAGCAGACTGCAGAGGCACCTTTGCTTCTGTTCTTTGCCAGTCTATGGCAACTGTTCATTACACCCCTGATGAGCAGATAAATGATTAAGGCAGCGGTGATGTAAGGTCCAGGCCTCAGAAGTTTTAATTGTGAGACCTTGAGAGAGTTATTTCTGAGCCTCAGTTCCTGACTGTAAAATGGAAATAATAATATCCACCCTAGCAAAGACAGGGAGGGCTCATCAAATATGCACGTCTTTCTCACTTTCCTCAGAGCTCTAGAAGTAAGACAGGGTCTTCAGGATTCATTTTGGCCAGTGGGCTGTGTATCACATCTGGGCTGAAGTATTTAGCAGCCAGTTACTTCCAGTGATCTCTGCCTCTGCTGCAGAGACCATGGTGGCCATGAATTCCAGATGTGTGCTTACGGTACAGTAGAGCTTTCATCAGACTGGTCCCTGAGACACTAAGCAGAGCAGAACTCTTCACTTTTCTGGCTCAGACATATAGCACGCGTAAGAAGTGTAACTTGGCTGGGTGAAGCCACTGTGATTCTGGACTTAATTTATTACTGTAGCATAACGGACACTAACAAGACTCATACATTACCTTAGAAGATAAGGATAAGAAATAGGGCTTGGCACAAGCAAGTGCATAGTTGGTCTCCAGTACAGGGCTCCATCTCTCCTTTCTCCTTCCTCTGCTTCCTCAGCCTCCTTCACTGTGGTTACCTACACTTAAAATTCCACCCCTCTCTGGGCCACCTTTGTTCTCACTTGAAACCTTGTTCTACTTTCCCCAAACAGTTCAGGGGTTTCCTAGTGTTTTGATTTTTGCTGTTCTGCACAGACATGAAGAAATCTTCCAGAGAGCCCTCAGGGCCCTGAACCAGTTGCTTCCCTAAGGCATCTCTCCACCCCTTTCTCAGCAGTAGCTCCAGGTCCATGTGATATCAAGGAGCCTAGAGTGGCCCTGATGTCCATCACTGCCTCTGTAGTCCTGGACCTGATTCTGCTGCCCCGTTGCCAGCATCCTACCACACTCTTCATGGACAGCAGACCCCTGCTCATCTTGCCCTCTTACCCTGCTGGCTGCCACCTTGGTTTCCAGCAGCCTCTGTCCCCTACCAGTCCTTCTTACATCTGGGCCCTGCGAAGTTCACTGTCATTCTTGCCTGACCTCCACTTCCATGCTGCCTGGTGTCAAAGCCTCTACCCAGAATCTGTGCATGTTTTCAGATTCTGAAATGCACTTCTCATCCAGGCCACAGGTTTGCAACTGATGATTGAAAATCAGAGCAGATGAGGGGACTGACCTGGCTCCATGTCAGCATGATCAGAAAAGTCAACAGCATCCACGGGCCCTGCAGGCCTTTCTCCACGGCCATCAGATCCTGGAGGACAGGGAGGGATCCTTTTCTGTTGAAGCAGAGAACAAAGATGGAACTGAGCCTGGTGGCAAGATTTCCCTACCACTTCTTCACAGACTTCTCTCTGGTAGTCATTATACAGTGGAGAAGTGGGAGTTGTTCCCCGTCCTATAGTGTAATGGGACTAATGGTCTCATCTCTCAGTCGTCACTTGCTTGCATGTTTTCTCAAGGGCTGGGAATGCAGGCCAAACCTCTGTAAAAGCTGTGCTGAGGGTGGAGAGGGCATGGGCCATGCTGTTGAGGCCTAAGGACAAGCAAGTCACTTCAACTCTCTTGGATGTGGGGTTGACCCTGAGAAATGGTCCAGGCTGCCCTGTGGTGCACCATGCAGGGTACTGAAGTCACCTGGGCAGGAATCTTCACACACGTGAGTTCTATTCTGCTCTCACTGTGTCCTGAAGCCTTTGGTAAATCGTTTCCCCTCTTTGAGCATCAGTTCCTCATCTGAAGGAGGAAAACTCTGAATTGGACAACATGTTGGGTCCTTTCTGTGCCTGTAATTCTACAACTATGAATTTGATTCATGGCAGTGTCACCGATATGCAAGGAGATGACTTTATACAATAAAGGCTTGTCAAATAAATACAGTATCAGAATCTATCATACTCAAAAGGGTTGTGAGAGGCGCGAAGATTTTAAGTTATTTGCCTCAGATCATTCATTTCAATAGGAAGAACTGGAATTTCAGTGCAAACCCTCAAAAACTCAAGGTCCCTGCTCTTTTCTGGTACTACACCACCATTAATACACAATATGCCTTCTTGTGTGAAAGGCCACAGGCTACAGAGTAGGGCAGAAAGGATAGTCTTACTCATGTGCGATTCTGTGTGTGCTCATGTGGGTTTAATTCATTATGTGAGAAGTTCCTTGAATACAAATTTGGGAAATATACCTAAAAACCTAGTTAAGAAGTCATCATTGTGTGATTATTTTCTGGTATCAGGTGAAGAATTACTAATAATTCCCATTAAATTTTTTTCTTCTAAGTGGGAAATTTTGCTAGCTTCACCTGCATTTCATGTGACTCCTCATTGTAAATTCTCCTTATTCTAAGCAGGGAGTATGTGTTTTAGGCAGGCACAGCCCCACCAGTGCGGCACCCCACTGTGCCCTCAGGAGTCAGAAGAGCTGATGGGTTAGGGCAGTCATGAGACAAGGACTAGAAGTAAACCTAGAAAAGTCCTTTATAAGTTGTGTTGTGCTCAACATAAATACAGTGCAATAATTAGGATATAGCTATTATCATAGCACCCCAAATGCACAATAATGGTTATGGTACCTTTGATTTCTATTTACTATGCCATGTTCATTAGAGATTCATCCCCCAAGTTTGAAAGAGAGCAGGAAATTGCCTTGCTCTGCTTCAGCCACAGGCAAAGTGACAGCGTTTTGTCCTGTGTCTGGGACCAAGATCTGTTGGCTTTGTCCCCAAGTGTCTTACTGGGATCCTAGTTATATCCAGTGATTTGGATGTTTGATGCTTGCAAGGGAAATGTTTGGCCAGGTCAGTAAATTCCACTTAACACTCCGGGGCTTCAAGTGAAAGCTTTCTATGTGGGCTTCTCCCTAGCACCTCATCCCTTCCCTCAAGAAGAAGCTACAGAACTATAGATTTTCCTGTTCTTCCACCTTCATCTTGGCCAAAGCTTCTGGGAAAAACCTCAACCTCTTTCCTGATTATTTTCTTTTCCATTCTCACATCCATGTTCCCTCTGTTTCAAATTACCTCCAATAAGGATTATGGTGAGGGGTAATGAAACCCAAATACTCATGGCTTACCAAAAATGTTTTTGATGTATTTGTATGCCAGCACCCCATTGAGGGAGAATCCATCAAGGAAAGGATTATGGCATTCATTTATTTACTCATTCTTTCATATACTGAGTGTTAGGTATTGGGCAAGATGTTCTGAGGACTCAGAGACAAATCCTCTCTTCAGAAAACTGGCACAGGAAACAAGGCACGATGATGAACTAGTAGGGTTGGCAGTTTAAAATGGAGATACAGATAAAGTCTGGTACAGAACAGTGAATGGAGACAACACCTTTTCAGTAACTCAGAGAGGACTCACTGGACAATATATTAAGTTTGGCCCTTCCCCATAGATGGCACTTAGTGTCGTTAGGGTATTCCGCAAAAGGGAATAACAGTATGAAGAAGAGGGTGTGACAGAGGAGAAGTGTGCTCTATCTCCACACTATGTGGGCCACGTACAGGGAAGCAGAGGATATCAGACCTGATGAGATGAGAGCTTCAGTGGGCAGGTCTTGAATGCCAGGTCAGACAATGGCCATGAGTTAGTGATAGGCAGTCACTGAGAGATGTTGAACAGAGACAGGGCATAAATGGAGATCTGCTATAGGAAGCTGAAATTCTCAGAGCTTGCTCAGTAGAAATTGGGAAGGAAAGCCCTGGGGGCACGAAGCTCCTGATCATGTGCCAGGCATTGAAGAGGCTGTTAGGGGTTCTGATGTCATTTAACAGTATCTTTTCTGACTTGTTGATGAGCAAAGGCAGCTTTGGGAATGCTACACTGCTTGCCCTTAATTCCCAGTTAAGAAGCAATGGAGATAAGATCTGAATCCTGCTTTTTTCCTTTTTAGGTGAATCATAAATCATGCTTTGACCACACACATGACACTTGTCCACCTGTCACACATGCCCTCTGTTTGCTGGCACCTCCTACTTGCTTTAGGTTATGTGTAATGTGCTCAGTTCTGATGCTGCACTTAGGAGAGCATAGGGGAATTAACACAGAGAACCTGGCTTTTATTGGCTTCTCCCAAAGCAATCACCCATTAAGATGGTCTGACACTCCTGGAGTTGGGTCACAAACAACACTGACTATAGTTACCTGCAGAACATTTCAAAGGATCAGGAAACCACTCTCCTCTCTGGCAAGAACTCATCTTCACAGTTCCCTTCCCAGCTAGGCCATGCTGACAGGAGCAGGGGACTCAGAAACCCACGGGAATGTCTTTTGAATGCATAGGAACCTGTGAGGTCATACAGAACACCAGGAATAAAGCCGGCATTTCTCTGCCAGACCACAGACCTTCAGTCAGAGGCTGACCTCGTTGCTTAGGGAGGACTCCCCAGTGCACTCTCAAAGCACTGGATGTGGATATGTGCACCTGCAGCCTGGTGGTGGTGATTGTGAATCACTTTCATCAAGATACCAATCGTTAAAGCTTCATATTTCCCTTTCTTTTTCTTGAATAGAAAACAGAGTTCCTCATTCTAAACATGGAGCATGATTACAGCTGTACTATATACCTGATCATCAAGAGTGCATATTTTCAGAGAGGAAGCCCAGTATGGGGACAAGAGAAGACTGAGCAGGTCTGAGTCACACCTCAGTCACTAGCTATGCAGCTTGAGACAAATGAGCCAGCATCTTATATCTCCTTATAGTAAGTGGGAATAAAATAATGGATAAGAGTGAATAAGCAGCAGGCACTGAGTGTATACTAAGTAAGAGACAGTGCGACAATTCCTTCTTGTCGCTTGATGTTCAACATTCTGGACATTTGTTTTGTCAGTGAGGTTGCTCTGCTTCTCACAAAGTTACCAATGAAAAAAATGAATTTTGAGAGAAGGCTAGACTGATAAAACATTGTTTATCCCCTTGACCTGCTCTTATGACCAGGGTCTGGTAATTACTTGTCATCATCTCGTTCTTCCCAGCAGGCTATGAGCTCCTTGAAGAGCGACCACTGCCTCCCAGTCCCAGTGCATGGCGTTGTCCCATTCCATACCGGCTACCTCGAGATCCAAACAAACCACAGAGTCTACAGCTCTTGTGGGATTTTCTATTCCCAGCCTGGCTTGAAGAATGACTTTAAGCAACACCTTCAAGAACACATCCAATCCTCTGAAATCCATCTCATTATCATGTAAATCATTAGCACAAAATACTTTACCTTGTTGCTTTGCTAAGAGCTTTGGTTTCTAATCCAAGCCAATTATAAATGCCAGCGTCTTCAATAACATCTTCATAATGCCAATCCTCCCAGCTCTCTGGACAGAATCAGACCAGGTTGAGTGAGTGATCTGAGGCCAATGTGATACTGAAATGGAGTATAATGGCAATAATGGGAAGCATCAAACCTGGATTCAGATTCTCTCTTGTGCAATGTGGGTAACCCAGCATAGTGCTTGCGGTCGGAATACTTTTTTGTCTTCCCTGACTCCAGAGAACAGCAAAACCATAAAACTTGTTGCAAGTAAACAGCAAGAGAAAAGATTCACCACATTCTTGAGTTCATTTACAATATGGATTTTTTTTTGAAGCTTTTGTCCCTCAGGACTGAAAGAAGCAGGCTATTTCATTTTAATTATGGCAGCTGTAGCTGCTGCTTGTGGACTCCAAGACTAATTTTCAGATTACAGAGAAAGCACACACATGCACACTGCACAAAATTCACTGAGACTCAATCACATACAGAGAACGGCACCTCCTTCAGAGTGTCAGTGAGGTAGAAAAATCTGGAGTGCTTTGCTAACAGATCTCGGTGGGAATGCCAGTGGGTATGCACCCATTTCCCTCCCGCTTGCCTTCTCTCTGCCCTAAGCTGTGAAGAACAGCTCCTGACCTACACCGGTAATGGAATGTTTCATGTTGGGCAGCTGCACATTTTTAATGTACATGTAGGGACTTAAAGGTAGCAAATGGCTTTATGCAATCTTCTTATAAATTTTTAGCTGGGTGGTCTCATTCATGAAGGCATGAAGAGGGTTTTTGCACGTCCTCAGGTGGGGAAACCAGCCAGCTCTGGACATGTTATGGTGAGATTGTATCTGTTTGCCTATGCAGGAAAGCTGGGTAGATCTCACTTGCCATTTTCTGATCTGCAGATTGTGTCTAGGATTCCATTGAATATTCTCTTGTGGTTCTTTCTGCTACCTACAAGCACTTCTCAGTGTTAGCCTTGACAAGTTTTGGCTCAGGAATCCTCCAGGGATTTGCTGCCAAAATCTGAACCATAGGTAGTTTAAACAACTGAGGATCCATGTTACTGCAGAGATGTCTGGCAGAGAGACGATCTAGGAGGGCAATAGGGTGGGTGCATCAGCACACAGGTGCTCAGGAATGAGAGGAAAGACACTGATCTCACACCAGAGATGGACTGTGTTTATGGATGTGCAAGAACTCTCCCTAGTGAATGGCCTTATGGGAAGCTTTGGTTCTCAACGTCAGCAAGTGCTAAAAGCAACCTAATAAAGTCTGTGGTATCTATGGAGAGTTTCATCAGTTTTTTTTTTGAAACTTTGCCTTTATTTGACTATTGTCTACCTTTAAAGTCTTCAATTGCACCATTACCAATTCTGTAATTTTAAAGTATAGGACAAAATACACAGACTTCAGTTTTTGACCACCAGAACCTTCTCAGACCTGTGTCTTCAGCCCAGGGAGGGACCTCTTGTTTCCATGGCCAGCATTTCCATGAAGCCACTTTTGTTGTGCCCATCCCATCTAATTGTACTGTCACACCAAACAGTCACCAGGCTAGTGATTCTACCACCAGATCTCGGGATAACTGAACCTCTGCCTAGCCAAGAGCTCTTTGACTCCTCCCTAGAGGGAATAATATCACTAGTGTTATTCCTGAGATGCAGTCTGACATTTTCCTTACTGGATTGAAGCCCGTATTGTTCCCCCACTGTCTTTGAGACCAAATCTAAATTCTTCTTACAGTAAGAAGTTGTCTTCACCATCCATTCTGGCCTAGCTTCTATCTACTCTCACCTCAGATCCTTTATGGTCCAGTGCTTTTAACATCTTACTGTCTTCCTTGTACTCTTTGTTTGGCCTGGGATGCCCCAGATTACCTGGGCAGCACCCTACCTTATTCTAGCAGAGCATCTCACTCTCCCGGAAACCATCTCTTCACTGTTTCCATCATGAAGTTGTGAGAGCTATCTGTGTTGTTTGCCAAATTTCTGCCTTTTTACTTTCTAGAGGGATTGGATACTCTGATAAGTCCATGACAGTAGCTGTAGCCAGCCAGTTGTAAGAACTGTTCCATTTCTAGGTGGAAGATTCAGTTGCCAATGAAAGACCCTCCATTGTCTTTTATGCACACTGGCACAATGAGAGGGAGTTGGGACAGTTTCTCAGGGTCTCTGGTGAACTGTAATGAGTAGAAACTCCTTCCTTTCCTACCACTCTGTTGCAGTCAGGGTTTGCAAAGGAATAGATTTAATACAGGACACAATTCATACAATTATTTTATAATATGAACACACAAAGTCAAATGCAGAAGAGTGCAAGAGATCTGTCCATGCACGAGAGACTCAAAGAATTTTATCTGAAGACTTAGATCCCATTAAAATATCCTTAAAGAGTCCAACTGGAGGGCTAGAGCCCATGACAATGTCTCATGCAAGTCTGTATCAAGGATCTGTCTTGGGAAGGCCCAAAAGCCTGTGGTGGAAGCTAGAAAGTCTGTGCCAGTGGGATGAAGGATCTGTGCCAGCAAGCTGAGGGATCTGTACTGGAGCTAGAAAATGACACTCGGGATAAGAACCAGAGCTCCCTCAAAAAGAATGTCAGTGACAGCAGAAACTCAAGCTCCTCCAAAGATGGTAACAGCTGAGTTCATATCAGGAAAACCAGAGTGACAAGCTTCTCCAAGAGGATCAACAGTTACCATCTTCCCCTTCAGTTTTCCTTTTATGCTGTTGGCAACAATTCTCAGGTGGGCCTTCCACCCCAGAACCGTGTTCAGTTCAACTGGATGTTAGAAGTTGACCATTAGTTAATCCACTGCAGATCCCTACTGCCACTGAGGACACAGACTGTGAAAGAGAATGAACCCTTGGTTGTTATAAGTCACTATAATTTGGAGGGTGATTTGTACCCAGCTGATCCTATAAGGCATGTAGGTTCCACGAAACCTGGAATAGTGGTAAAGAATTCCATCTCCAATAATTGACTGATTCAGGGCTTAGGAACCCTAAAAATGATGGGTTAACCATACTATTGGGCCCCCTTGTTTCCCTTTAGGACACCAAAGTTCAAAGAGGGACAAATTAGAATTCTGCCTTGGGACTTTTGAAATCAGCAAGTGACAAAGAATATAATGTCCATTTGTAAAAATTGTAAAATGTAAAACCTAAGCACTATGGATGGACACTTCGGTGTTATGGGTTGAATTGTGTCTTTTAACATAGATACACTGGAATCCAAATTCCCTTTATTTCCTGAAGGGGCCTTATTTGGAGGTAGGGCATTTACAAAGGTATTCAAGTTAACTGAAGTCATTAGGGTATCCTAAAGCAATGCGCCTTATGTCCATAGAAAAAGGGGTAAATATGGCATAGCAGCAAGTATGCACATAGGGAGACAGGAGTGTCATGTAGTTACAAGCCAAGGACCTTCCAGAAGCTGGGAGAGAAGCCTTCAAAATTTCCTTTCCGGCACCTTCAGCTAAGCAGGGCCCCACTGACCACCAGGCAGACTCAGACTTTCTGCCTCTGGTACAGTGAGTTAACAAGTTCCTGTTGTTTAAGGGAAAGTCCTTTTGCAGTGAAAGAATGAAGTACATAGCATAGGAGAAGCAGATCAGAGCTGCAGGACAGAACAGATCTTACGGGATTAAAGCTCCCACCTCAGTTCCCCTGCATCTCTGCTTTCTTGGGCTTATATATTCAACATCTTGGATTCTATGCAGTGGGGAAAAAAAGGTGGGTCTGAGGAGTTCTGTCACCTTAAACCAACAATGTTAACGAATATTGTGATTAATACTTAATAATTGTCATTGCTATTAAAGATAAGAAATGGAGTAACACGAATGGCTCCCATGCAGGATTTACTAGACTGGAGACTGCGGGCCATGCAAGCATCCCTCTTCAAATGCTGCCTGAACACGCCCCAGGAAGAGACAGGCTCCTCCGGGCTGGCTGCAACTGCTTCCTGCACAATGTAATCTTTTTGGTGCTTTCTTTAATCCAGTAACAGCCAGAATAAAATCTGAAAAGGATTTGCTTTCACACAGCTATGTCTTTCTTCCCCATCCAAACACAACTGCATGCCTTGCCCTTTGAAATGTTTCAAAACAAAACAAGAAATCCTAGCTGAAATCCTTTCTCACATTTTATGGAATTTTCTTGGCTGCACAAACTTGGGGGCCTTTGTGTCCTCAGCTCTGTCCTTGAAGTTTTCTTTCCACAACCACCCTTGTCCAGAGCTCCTGCCAGCAGCAAGACTCCCAGCTAGCAGATTGGAGGCAAGGCAGGCTCTAACAAAAGCTGAAGGCCCCCGAAGAAGTTTACCAGGCCTTTGGAATAATCTCTGAGCAAGGCCCTCACAGACAAAAGGTGACTGGATAGTGGAGTATGGGTTAGGAGTTTGGTCTTATGAAGCAGGTATGCCTGCATTGTAAGAGTGATTATGTCTGGAAGATCCTACAAAAGAAAAGGGCCTCTTGTCTTCTCCAAAGAAATAAGAACAGCAATTACATAAAGGTGCAAGACCTGATGACTATAGCATGTTACAGAGTATATGGCCTTCTCCCCAAAGTAAAGGAGAATTCTGATCTTCTCTCATTATTCTATCCAGGAAATTATACAAGAACATGAAGCCTTTAATCAGCTGTTAATAAAAGAAATTAGAAAAGAGTAAGAGTTTTCTGGAATAGATGGGGCCTATTCTGCCTTGAACAAAGAGGGTTCAGGTAAAAAGTCTAAAAGTACATTGAGCCAATCTATTTGCTCCCAGATCCATTCCCCACACTGCCCTACTCTGTTGATATTTAGGGGACTAAATGTCTCATGCTCCCCTGCTTACAGAGAAGGTGGGAGGTGAGAAGAGTGGCCAGGGTCTGTTTCCTTCTCTTGTTGATCTTAAGACAATTTACCCAGCAATGGTTGCACAATCCCTGGTGTTTCAAGTTCTGATAGGCCCCTACTGAAATGGTTCTGGCTCCCTCTAGAATACCCCAGCTTCTAGGATCTGGATATATTAACACCTCTAGTTGTCTCTCCTGCCTAGCAGTGACAGCGGTTGCCTGTCATTGTTGATTTCTGGGCTGCCCCAGTATGTACTACAGTATTTTACTTCTCAGCTGTTTCAACTGTGTGGCCAGTTTCCTATATTAAAACCCTATATTGAAAGACCTAAAGCGGTTCCTGTTTTCCTGTTATATCCTGTTATATTTGGGATAACAAAGACACTGAAAAGAATCAGCAGGTGGAAGTGCTACTCTGCAGCTCCAGCACAGTGAGTGTACAGACTCTTAGTGTGAAGAAGGGCCTGGCAGAACCGACCACAGGAGTCAATCCCTGGGAGAAACCAGTACTGGTGGGGTGGGGGGGTGAGGCTGACTGAGGCTGAGAATGGAGCCTTGGAAGGAGGAGGGAAGAGACACACATTCAGGTCTTTGCTTGTGTGTGTGAGTGACTTCAGTGTGAATTCTTTTTTCTGTCAATGGTAAATGAATGTGGGAAGGGCCAGTTATTAATTCAATGAATGCCAAGTAGCTCCACTGTGAAACTCTGGAATCCTCTGCCTCACAGCAGGGAAGTCATGAATTTAATGAAACATACTTAGACATACTTAGAAAGACATCTCCCAGCAGAGTAGGTGAGACATTCGAGTCTTCATGGGATGTGGCTTGTTTGGGTCTAGTCTGTGTGGATACTCATAACAATAAAGTGCTGGTATTGATCCTTCTCAATTCATAAAGGTGGCAAAAGTCCTTCCTTACTGAGAGGAGTTAGGGACATAGCAATGAGTACAGTAAGAGGGCATTTTAGTGACTCCTGAGAGATAGGACATCCTTTGTTAGTAAAAGAGAATGTAGACGTTTTAAAAAGTAGTATCTGTAAACAGCCGCAGACTGGAACTGAAAACAGACAAAGGAAAGGAAAAAATACACAGAAACTAGGAGGAAAAGTCTTGTAAGTTCATCTTGTAGACAGGCCCCGTGGGTGGTGGACCAGCTTCTTACTGCAGCTCAGCTTCCCACAGTCAGAACAGGGGCTCTGGGATCCCCGACACATTTGGTTTTTGTCTCTGCTCAAGCCCTGGTCACAGGTGGCTTTTTATTGCCGGACCCAAGTGTCCCAGACCATTGTCTCCCACAGGAACTGAGAGGACCACCAGGTGCACAACAGCAGAGCTGTTAATGAACTGCCACATACCTCACCTCCCTGCAAACCTGATTGGTCCCAGGAAGAAAACCAATACTGAAGCTTCCTCATAGGCTTGGTCTCGACCTCAACCTCCCTGCCTACTTGCTTAGCCCTCCTGTGCCCACCCAGGTAGACACGCGTGCCATTGCCGCCTTGGTGAATACATGGTTGGAAGAGAAATGGAGAAGGAAAACAAAGTTCTTACCAAAGATGAAGAAACCAAGGGAATTTGGGTATTAAAAAAGTCTACCCACTTAATTACTTTTAAATTTTTGTTATATCTCTTAAATTTTTCAAAATAAAAAATTTTAGGAGTTTTACATTTACCAAAAATGTGACGATAGAGCAGAATTATGCCATACTCTGTGCCTAGTTTTCCCCGTATCAACAACTTACATTAGTATGGTTCATTTGTTACCATTAATGAAGCAATATTGATACATAAACTACCATACATAGTTTATTCGTTTTTTTCTTAGTCTTCACCTAATATCTCTTTTTATTCCAGGATCCCATGTAAGATACCACATTATATTTAGTCATCACATGTCCTCAGGTTTCTTTTGGCTGTAACAATTTTTTAGACTCGTTTTGCATAGCATTAACAGTTTAACAAAGTACCAAAATGTTTTTGAGCTGGGTGTGGTGGGACACAACTGTAGTTCTAGCACTCTGGGGGGCTGAAGCTGGAATACTGCAAGTTTGAGCCCAGCCTGGGTACCATAGCAATTTAGCAAGACTCTGTCTCAAAACAAAAACAAAAACAAAAATGATCTGGGTTTGGTTCAGTGTGCGGGTCTGGGCTCAATCCCCAGCACTGGGTATAAAAGTTTTTGTATTATATTCTACTATTAGACTTTGCCTAATGTTTTCTAGGGTTATAAGACTGAGTTTATAGATTATTGGGAGGAAGCGGCCCTCATGTTTTTAACCATGACAAATGTGTTTGTACCCCTGTGAGGGTTGCTGGCGATAGAATGGGCATATAGCTGTGGTAGACATTGTCTGTGGTCACAGCATCTATGTGGCCTCTGGTGTCCTTGTCTTATGGAACACTACGGAGCCTGCAGAGGTTAGCTACAACCTACTTAACATCAAGTCCTGAATCTTTCTCTCCTTTTCTCTTGCTTGCTTGCGGTTTCTCAAAAATCCCCGCACTTTTCAGATCTTTTTGCCAATGTTCCTACCACTTCCTTTGCCCAAGTGCCATCTCTTGCCTTGGCTGATAGACCTGACTTAGAAGTCTGAGCCTAGCACAAAAGCTCTCCTCTTGAGAGCCTTGTTTGAACCATACACCAAGCAGAAAAATTTCCTGGCTTCTCTACATGCTGCACTGTCTTGTCCATTCCTCACCATCCTAACTGCTACTTCAGAGCTCCCACATCCAACACTTTGCATTGTTATAGTTTTAGTCTAAAATGTTATACAGGGAGGGGAGGAAGGGTTGAAGGGAGGGGAAGGGAATGGAGGAAAAAGAATGAAGATATATTATGTAGGCACAAATTCCCTATGATGACTGATCAATATGTATGACAAATATATACTAATAAGAAATTAAATTTAGAAAGTCTCATGTGTTCAGAGGTGGAGATTTTAAAGGTGATTGGGTCATGGGGGTGCTATACTCATCAATGGACTGGACCTTTGAGGAGTTCATAGCTAGATGTGCCATTACTAGGTAGGGATTTCTTGGGAGAGGTGCATCAGTGGGGGAAGTGCGCTGGCCCCTCCCCTGCACTCTGTGTTCTAGCCGCCATGAGTTGAACAGCATCCTCCCATCATGCCCTTCTACCATGTTTCTGCATTGGATCCAGATAACCATGGACTACCTCAAGGGTACTCTTGAATGACTGCCTCAGTGCACTTCAACTATTTAAATCTAAAAGAAAAAAAAAACAACCTTACTAATTTAGGTGTAATAGTATTTAGCTTTTGCTCTCCATTTTTTTTTTTTTTTTTGGTTACTAGAGAAATGAAATATTTTCCTCATATGTGTAGTCAATTAATACATTTCTTGTGTAACTGATCTTTGTCTGTTCCCAATTTATTTATTGGAGTACTAACATTTTTCCTTCATCACTTGTACCAGCTCTGTACCAAATAGATATTAAATCCTCTTCTAACTTCCATTGCTACCAACCTTTTTCTCAAGTTTGAGGTACTTTTTACTTTATTTTCTTTCATTTATATTATATATAATTTTGTGCAATAAAATTAATTTCCACTGGTGTCCTGTTGTGTAATCCGCATGCTAAAAACCCCAGCCGAGGATTGGAAGTGAATTTCTTCATATACCTCTTCCCTGTCCCAGTGAGTCCCCGTGAGTCGGGCAGGTTGAAAGGAGCATCAAAGGCAGATCTGAAGCAAAGCAGTTACAGAAGCACAGCTCTAAGCCTGAGGGCTCTTGCTTGGCAGCCAGGAGACAAATCTTTTATACCATAAACAAATAATCAGCTTATATATATGTTTTCCTGTACACATTTGATTGAGAGCCTAGTCAAAGGCCCAGTGTCTTGATTTTAAAGCTCTACTTGGTTGCAGCCATTTGCTCACCCACCACCTGTCAAGTCATTCTTGGCCAGATGTCATAGGGTCAGGACACAAAAGGTTGGGGTAAGCTGCTGATGAGGCCACAAAAATGGTTTAGGTTGGGCTCTACTTTTAAACAGTACTTTGACGTCCATTTGTTAGGCACTTTTCACAGCCACCGTCGCGCCCCTGTGTAGACAAGGATCTCCCTTATGTCACTGAATGAGTGTCCCCACGATAGCCGCAGGTAGAGGCTGCAGTCCGTCACTTGAGTTCAAAGCTTCCATGGTGCTAACTTTCATGACAGACTGAGTCGGCAATAGAAAGAGAATAAAAACAAATTTCTCTAAGCATAATTCTGAACTCTTAAGGGTGAGCAGTTTGAGAGTATAAATGTTGACTAGAAAGAGCCTGGGAGAGCCCCCAAAAAGCCTCATCGGTAATTTGGTTGGAGGAAAAATCTAGACAAAAGCTCCCCAGAAGGCCTGAGAGAAGTCAGATAGTCGAATGGTTACGAGCTCTACACAGATTAAGCAGTCACACTGTTCCACTGTCAGCAGGACGCAACTCCTGCCCCGAAGAACAAGGTGCTTCCCAGCAAGCGCTCTGCTCTCGCACTTTGCCAGGTATTTATAGTTCCTTCAACATGTAATGCTGGGCAAACTCAGGGACCCTGCCCAAGCCAGCTCCTCCAGAAGTCTCTACTGAGTGACCAGCTGTGTCAGATACTACTCCTTGGGTTGTCCTCCACCTGCACTCTCCAACACTACAGACCTGTTTTTATCTAATTTTCCATGGGTCTTTAGTCTAACGTGAACCTGACACTTAAGAAATACTTAATCTAGGGCCAGATATTTAGCTCAGTGGCATAAGCACCTGCCTGGCAAGTGCAAGTTTATGAATTTGATTCCCAGTACAAAAAAAAATTAATCTACTGCACAAATACTTATTAAATAAATAGAAACTGAGATGGTTGGTTGGATGGATAAAATAAATGTTTCACAAAGCCCATTGATAACTGCAAGGTAGATGGGCAGAAAGGGAGCTGTGAAGAGCTGTAGACAAGGTGGTGTGATAGCAGAGGTAGGACATGGGAAAGAGGCAAGGGATTGGAGTTGTATTTGTTGATGGACTTAATGGAGCCTGTAAGTGGTAAGAAAGTGTGAGGATAGGAAAGTCTGGTGCAAGGAGCCTGACCCCCAGTTCTAGACAGAGAAGAGTATAGTGCATTTTAGGTGAGTCAGGGACTCCGAGGTATGGTCTCACATGGGTGGGGGTGTGGGAGGAGGTAGAGATGGAGAGTTTGTCTCCTGGGGCTGTAAGGGCTCCAGGAAATGTTCTTATTCAATTTTGCAGGGTTCCTCCTGAACTTCTAGTGGGCAAACTCTAGGCCAAAGACTGGGTTTACACAAGTAAACAGCATTCTCTCTGATTCATGTGGGGTCTAGGACCTTTCAGGAAGCAGGAGGGAAGGGACCCTTTCAGGACAGTTGCACCAGGAAGTCTGACATCCCTGGACTTCCCTGGCACAGGCCATTGCTGGGGGGAAGAGGCAGTCACTTCCATCATGGCACAAATCCCAAGGCAGGCTGTTCAGTGCAGTGAGAGCACACCTTTGGGAGTCAGGTAGGCCTGGGTTAAAAAATTGCTGGGTCTGCTACTCATCAGCCAGCTAGTCTTGGGCAAGTCCCTACATTTCTCTGAGCCTGTTTCATCTGTGAAATGACAGCAACAACAGGCACTTGGGACTACAAATGTCAATTTCAGTATGTTTGCATACGCCTGGCACATTCTCCCTTTAGGTCCTCTCCCTTTTAACTCTTGGTTCATCATCTGAGAAAGAGGAGAAAATTGCTTCTTTAAGAAGCCTGTGACATATTTACTGGGTACTTGGGTCTTGGATAACAAGAGAGCGGAAAACAAGGGTTTGGCTCTCTGTGGACTTAAAACGAAACATTGCATGTCACACTTATGCGTTTGCTATGAAGCCGTGCGCATGTCATGCCTGTTCTTCTGGCTCACAGGACTCAGGCAAGTCACTGCACGAAGCTGAACTCTGTTTCTTCATTGGTTCAAGTCAGTTGGGCTCATCTCTGCACCCAGGTCCTAGGTGCAGGCTGAAAGATCACTTACAGGAAAGCAAGGAGCATGACAACCACTCAGGAAGCCTCACGAGCTCGCTCCCTCTCTGCACCACAGAGAGCGCCTTCCCCGGGCATTCTCAGAGCCTCCTTCCTGCTTTCTCATTTGAGCGCTTAATGGGCTTCGCCCTCTTAAATGACACCTGCTGGAAATGTAATTGTGCACATAATTGCTACGTGGGAATGGAGGCCAGCTTATTTCTCAAAGCTGGTGATTCCCTCAGGAGAAGAAAACACGCCCAGAAAGCCCTTTCCTGTATCCCTGCTGATGGATCACTCCATGCTTTTCCCCTCCATGCAGGGCAGCTGGCCAGGAGGACTGGCAAGTTAAGATCACAACACCTGCTGCCCCATTAAGATTTCCAGAACCAAATATCTGGCACTGGGCTCAGTCATGATGCTGGGGCCTTATCACGCTAAGAAAAGACTAAAAGCCCCTGACTAGAAGTCCCCCGATAAGCATTCTAATTAGATTCTTAGAGGCAGATTTGCCTTGCTGTAGAGAGCAAAGAGGGATGAGGGGTTGAGGCCCGGGGGCCTGGCAGGACAGATGGAACTACTGCTGTTGTTCTGCTCATTCTGATGCCTGGTCTGACACAGGTACTAAGGATAGGGACCTTGGATCTTAACAGTAACACTAAAGACGATAGTTAGCATTAGTAACAATCATCTTGGTAATGGGTGACCCAATGGGGCTCATATTAGGGAAGTTTAGGAAGAGAAAGAAAGAGGAATAGAAGACTGGAGCAGGGCTGGGGCACAGGGAAATAGCCCTTCATGCTAGATTTACTTAAATATAAATACATAGATATATAGATTTCGATAAACACACAGATGTACAAATATGTATTAGGACTGTTAGGCCCCAAAATCGACTATTGGCCTGTTGCTCTGTGGGAGTCACTTTTATCTTAGTAGCATCCTCCTGTCAGGCCCTCTCCCAGGTTTTATTTAGCCCACGGACACTTATTTGAAATCTCTGGATAAGAATTAGAGTGGCACATGGTGGCCCATATCTGTAACCCAGCACCTGGGAGGCTGAGGCAGGAGCACAAGACCAACCCAGGCAACATGGTGACTTGGTGAGATGTCTCAAAATTTAAAAGTGGGTGAGGAACATGGGGCTATGCAGCAGAGTACAAAGGCCTGGATTCAGTCATCAGTAGGGCAGAAACAAAAAAATTGAACTTGTTTGTCTGTTTAGACCACTTGCCTTTGCCCTTGGGACCTAGGACTTAAACCCTACTTTTGCTACAGTCATATGGCATGTGGGTGGAAGCTTGTTTCCTTCAGTCACAGTCTAGTCTTCTGCAAATGTGGGCAACGCTGATTTGGGGGGACTTGCCCCTGTGTGCCAGCTGCCTGGTAGTCTCTCTGGGATGCGAGTGAGGGTCCTGATGCTGCCACAGATCTCCCATCACCCGATGCCAGGAATGACTAAAGACTGTGATGCAGAATAACACCGGGCACAGAGGTTTCCAGATTGCTGCACCCCAACCTTGTGGTGCTAGTAGTAAGAGGAAATAGATGCCCTTATTTTTGAAAACCCTTCAGAAGCCTCTGGGAGAGGCTTCCACTCAGTCTTGTTAACATAATCTATACCTCCCTTGATGACTAAGGTCTATGCACAGTTCTTCTTTCCACCCAGCTCTGCAGAGCAGATGCCCTTCATGACTCCCAGATCTGTACAGTATTTGCTCCTAAATGAAATAGTTCTGGTATTCTGCGCCTTTGAGGTTCTGGGTTTATTCTTTCTTGTTCTATGTGTTTAGGGGTCATTTTGTGTTTCCTGTGCCTTCATAAAACAACGTGTCAGCCCTTAGACCACCTCTCTGCAACAAGGCTTGGCTCCCTGAAGTCTAACTATTGCCACATCTGAAGCAAATGCCCAATATTTGTGGCTGGACAGCTGAGAACTACAAAGTACTCTTTCAAGGTGCCCAGGCCACAGGGCTGTCAGGGCACATCTTGCTGCAGCAGGTGAGTCAGACCTGACCACAGCACGGGTGGAGGTGTTTATGTTCTGCTGTCTATTCAGGAGTTGCAGGTCCTGAGGAGTGTGGGCAAGGGGGACTGCATTACAACAGTCCCAAACCATACTGCATGCTGCTCTGGTTCTGTGGCATCACACTTGGTCCCTGGGCTTCCTGGAGAGCTTGAAAGCCACCTAATATCCTGTATTAAATTCTTTTCTGTTCAAACTAGCCAGAATGGATTCTGTTGTCTGAAACTAAGATCCTTGACTGAGACAACATCCGTCTGCCGCCCCCAAACTGTAAGCTTCTTAAGAGCAGAGATTCGTGCATGTCTTTATCTTCCTCTGTGCCCAAAATACACTTAATGCCTGGAGGCCTCTCCTGACCAGATGGGGGTGAGGAAACAAGCACTTCACAGGCCCTGCCACCACTGCTGTGATGCATGGTTGCTCTTCCGCTAATGACTGGGAAATCGGTTCACCTGGCTAATTAAAATCATGTATAAAATAAGCATCAACAAATGCTTGTGATTATGGGTTGAGAGGATTTCTTATTAGAAGAGTGAAAAGGCTGTGATACACAGACAAATTGAAATGTGTGTTGTCGGCTCAGAGGCTTTTTTTGTTTACTGCTTGGCTGGCTCTTTGCTGTGTTCCCAATAGCTGAGGGACTTACAGATAATCAAAGTTCACTAACCATACATACTGTTAGCAACTCCTTTCAGGCCCCTTCCTGTCCAGATGTACAAAGAGAATAGCAAAAGGAAATAAATCCAACACTTCCTTGGCCTACCCGCTAAACCGCTAAATCTCAGCAGTTCTGAATCATCAAACCTTGCATTTCTCATTAAGTGCCCCTCATATGCAGCATTTTCAATTAAGCTGAGAGCACTGCTGTACTAATTATGTTATGATATTAGTCCCTGCAGATTAATACACAGCTAACAGTTTGGGAGTGCTGTCTGGATTGTATTGTTCTCCTTACCTGCAAAGAAATATTTCCTTGAAATTTGTTCCTGCCATGGGGACTCGCTGGAAAATTAATTGTATGCATTGACTTGACTTGGCTAAAGGATGCCCAAATAGCCAGTAAAACATTTCTGGGTGTATCCATGAAGGTGTTCTTGGAAGAGATTAGCACGGAATCTGTATGCTGAGCAAAGACTGGCCTCACTCAGATGGATGGGCATCAGCCAACCATAGAACAAAAAGACAGAGGAGTGGGAAATTTCTCTCTGCTTAACTTGGAAGATCCACCTTTTTCCCCTGGACAGGAGCATTCCTGGTCCTTGGTCCTTTGGACTGGGTCTGATCCCAGTAACTCCTTGATTCTCTGGACTTTGGATCTAGATTGAACCCATTCATTCACCAAAGCCTCTTGGCAGACTGTAGATTATGGGATTTGTCAGCTTCCATAATTGTGTGAGCCAGCCCTTCATAACAAATCTGTTTATATCTATCTCTATATACTGTCCTTTTGGTTCTGTTTCTCTGCAGAACCCTCACTAATACAGGACTCAGGAATTAGGTCATATCAGATGAGTTCTTTCTGTAAGGGTGGCTCTTCTTGTACCAGGACCTGGTCTTGCAGAGCCACAGGTACAATGTCA
Source organism: Dolichotis patagonum (assembly GCA_004027295.1). Classification (NCBI taxonomy): domain Eukaryota; kingdom Metazoa; phylum Chordata; class Mammalia; order Rodentia; family Caviidae; genus Dolichotis; species Dolichotis patagonum. The sequence goes on along the minus strand of PVJX010005865.1, from coordinate 33,228 downwards.
CAGGACCACATTTTATGTTTCCTTTGCATCCCCACATGGCCATGTGCTCATAGCAGGTGCTTAGTTAACACTTTCACAGCAGACTGTCCTTCAAAAGTGCCACACTGAAAAGACAGCAGAATGCTGACAGTATTTGATTGTATTTTTAACATAAAAAACATGCTCTTGTTCCTTAAAAGGTACAATCAAACGAGGGAAAGGAAGCCATATTTATTGCTGCATGTTCAAATCAGACATTTTCAAAACACATGGGCTCATTTAATCCTCCCCTAAATCCTTTGAGGCAGATGTTATCATGCTCACCTAACAGATGAAAAAACCATGGTTCAGAGAGGTTAATCACAGAGTGTGGGACCAACTTAGGAAATGGCAGAGACTTGGATGCAGACTGTAGCATCCCTGCACTCTGGTACATTTGGCATTCCTTCTCTGTGGCATGAGGGTGCAATGAGAGGGACCCTGCATCACAGAGCTCTGTAAGACATGTGTCCTGGTGCTCAGGAAGAGCAAATGGAACCAACTGTCATTTAATAGTAATAATCACAATAATAGCACTAATCACTGACATTCAGGTAACATACATGCTACTCCTGGGGCACTCAGACAAGCAATTTATATGTCACAACTTATCCTGGTCCCGTGGGCTGGGCATCTTTCTCCTCATCCCAAGAAGGGGGAAACTGCGGCTCAGGATGCTCAGGTATTAAACAGATGGAGGGCCAAACCCAGAGATAAGGTACCATGTGATTTTGGCTAAGTCACTTCAGAACTCTCCAATTTTCTCCTTTGTAGAAGTAAAAACACTTGATTGTTGTAGTCATCAGATGAGCAGAGGTATATGCCATGGTTCTGCCAATTATGAAGACTTTACACATAGGAGATACTGATGGAAATAGAGAACTATGGTGACCCCGGGCTCTGATTCACAGTGCTTCAGTTCTCGTCCTGGCATTGTAGTTCTTTGCTGTGTGACCTTGGGTGAGACTGTCTCGGTTGTCCTCATGTCTTCATTGTTAAAATGAGGGTGATAATAGTGCCTACCTCATAGATTGTTGGGAGGATTTAATGGGCTACTGTGTGTGGAACATTAGTATTGCTGCAGAGAGCCAAGAATTAATCACAGGACTTCTGAATATTCAACACTTTCATAGCTTGGACACTTTGCTAACTTTGGCCATGCAGCTTACAGATGCATTCCTTTAGTGTAAGGAATCTGAGCAAGAATGTGAAAGGCTACTGGTAACCTTGGCTTATAAATCAAATCCATTATAGGCCAAATCCTCCAGAAAGGCCACCTGGACCACTGTGCCTTACCAAGACTACTTCGTTGGCTGAATTCCTATGGAAACTAGGACTTAGAGAGATTAGGTAACATGTCTAAGGTCACTTAACTAGTAAAGGCTAAGCCAGGATTTAAGCTCAGGCTATCTGATCCCAAAGCTTGTCCACTAGTCCAGCAACACCAGATGCTTCTGTTCCTTGATACTTACAGTTTTAGCATTAAACCATCTTAACCTGAGGCCTTCAAAAAATGAATAATTCCATGAAAACATTTTCCAGGATGTCTTTTGTATACAGGATCTTTTTTCTTTCAAATTTTTCTAATTGTTCCTGAGATGGTTTGAGTAATTTACATTTTCTCAGAAAAATCACCCATCTTGCAGAGGTTTTCAAACCAGTTAGAGCATAATAGCTCATTGTACTGTTAGAATTTTAACATGCCGGTTGCTATGTTGCCTGTTTATTAGGTCTTTTTATTTTAATATTAGATATTTTCCAGCTCTTTATTTGTTTTGCAGCATACAGTACCGTAAGAAGCGTATACATTCAGAGAGATGTTGAAGTGCTGACCATATTGATGCTGACTAATTAGAGAAGAAATAAGAATGCATCTTTGAGAGAAAACTCTGTGAGGAAAAATAAAAAGCTACAATAAGCCTGTTTGGAGATGAAGGGTGAGGCCTCCAAGGTTTAGGCAAAGAGTTACATAGTTCTGAGAAGGCCATAAATGCATCTCACAGTAGAACTCTGCAAGAGGGGTCTTGGGGGCACCCAAAGGGAAGAGGACATGAAAAGAGGGCCAGACAACAAGGAGGCAAACAGGAAGCAGTTGGCCCAGGAGACCTGGAGAGACTGGGGTTGACCTAGCATCCAGCAGCCAGCTTTAAGGGAATGTTAAGGCCATCATTTAATGTCCACTCCAAACTGGCCACTCCAGAGTTGGAGGAGATCCCATTGAGAAGATAAGGCTCATCCTTACAATCATACGAGCTACATGCTACAGAAGTAAGAATGCTCCATGGAATTTGCTACACTTTTATTATTTTGGCACCGGATCTTGAAACCTGTCATAGGGCTTTTCCATTGAGCTGTGTACTCAGCCCTTTTCAGATTTTGAGATAGGGTCTTTCCAGGCCACTAAGGCCTGGGCTTGAACTTGTGATTCTTCCAGGCTGGGCTTGAACTTATGATTCTTCTGTCTCATCCTCCCAGAGTGCTAGGATTTTAGGCATGTGTCACCAGACCCAGCAATTTTATTGTACTCTAAAATGAGGCTTGATAATACCTAACCCCTAACGTCACTGTGGGTACCAGATATGGTGTGTGTTAGTAGCCTGACAAGGTGCCATCACTAAATGTCATATACATTTATGAAGCAGGTAGAGTGCACCCATGATGTGTACATACGAGTGAGTGTTGGGGGCAAGGAGAGCTGGGAGGCTTCAGGGAAGAATGCTCAACCACCACCAGGATCAGCTGGCCAAAATCAACCCTCACCAGTCCTGAGTTAATAAATTACGCATCCAGTGGGTACCAGGGCAGTGGGTGGCAGGATGCCGGGGTCATTCCTAGAAGGCAAGTGGCAGCTCCTCTGTCACCTCAGTAGTGCAGGGGCCCCATGGATGGCCCAGCCATAGGGAAGCCAGCCTGAATTTCATTTCTGATCTTGCATTTGGTCCCCATCTCAATTAAGATCAGTTAGAAGTCAATTTCACAGTGGCTGGTTTCCTGAGATCCCTGAAAATTGATAAGCCGGAAACAGGCAATCAGGTCTTTTTGGTGCACAGGCCTTCCTCAACAGGCTTTCGGAAGCTGTATTTATTTATTTTGATTTGATTTGAATTTGCAAATAATGTTTATTTAATTTTTTCTGTGAATTCAAAAGCAATATATATTCAAGAGGGAAAAACAGCTGTTATACCCCTCACCTGGGCTCAGACTAACAGTGCTTTCACTTCATTTCCTGTGAGTCTTAAATGTCTACTGTTGATGAACACTAGTTTCTAACTATAGAAAAAACTCAAAAAGGTGGAAAGAAAACAAGAAAAATCGTCCAGAGTCCTACCACCTGGGGAAAACCACTCTTAACAGTTTCTGTGTGTGTGGTTTTCTTTCCTGTAATTTCTCCCTAATTGTTTTACATGGCTGAGATCATATTGTGCATGTGATTTTATATCCTGCCTTTTACACTTAATGGGATACCATAAGCATTTCCCCGTTTCATTAAAAGCTTTGCAAACATCATTTTTAACGGCAACAAAATATTCCATTCTATGAATGAACTATAATTTACCTAACCAATTCCCTAAAGTGGAACATTTAGTGGTTTCCAATTTTTCACTCTTATAAATAAAGCTGCAGTGAACACGAGGGTAGATACATTTTTGTCTAAATATCAGATTGTTTTCTTAGGACAGATTCCCAGAAGTAGAATTACTGGGTCAAAGCATGCAGACTGTTTTAGGCTCCTGAGTCTTATTACCAGGCTGCTTTTCAGACCAGCAGTCCCAATATCAGCCCCTTTGTGAGGGGACCCCTTGGGACACGCAGGCAGGCGTTAATCAGATGCATTTCTAAACTGTCTGCACTGGGAGGGGGAAATCACTGCATGTCTGGGACCAGCGACAGGGAGGGTTTTGTTCCTCTAACTCCCAGGTGGGTGGCTCCAAGTGACAGTGGGTTCCCAACCCCTCCCCCTTGTCTGGAGAGCTCCTCTTTGATTCTCTTTGATTCTAGCTTCATTGCCTGACAACTGGGTGCGGAGGGGACTGTTCTTTCAGTCACAGACACAGTAAGAGGTAGGCGAGGGGGAACAGGAATCTGTACCCCTGAGGTCATTTTTTAGCCCTTTAAAGCTATTTATTAGATTCCTAAGTATTGTTTTCTCCCTTTTTGCAGTACCCCGTGCACGCAATAGGCTTCAGCACACACACTGGTACTCAAACACATTCCCAAATGCTGGATTTCTGGGTCCATTTGGAGAAACTTGTGATTTGTGCTCTTAGGTCAAAGGATGTGCCCTAATTGGGTTGAGGGTGGGGGCAATGTTGACCCCAAACACTTCAAAGGAGAAAGCATGTAGCAGTCCACAGCAGAGCCAGAGAACTCCAACATAGCACATGAGACCACACAGAGACTCGGGAGTGTGGGCTGTAAAGACAGCTCCAGGCCCCGGAGGACAAATGTCCGAAGGGAAGGAGGTCCTGTGCTTACTAGGGAGGGGCAGAAAGGAAGGTTCTGAGTGAGCCTCTCTGGGAATCCCAGACGGGGATGGGTGCGGAGTGCTTCTCATTACCCCAGAGAAGCCAGAAAAACAGACTTCCGGGACCAATTCAGCGAACCAGGCAAGACAGTGAAGCTAGGGAAGTCCCCAGCCAAGATCTCTTATCCTGGGGCCGGAGTCCTGTGATGGCTACAGAAGTGTTTCTCAGACTTTAATATGGATGAGACTCAATAGGAGGTCTTGTTAAAATACAGATTCTGAGCCAGCAGGTCTAGGGTGGGCCTGAGAATCTGCATTTCCAACAATCCCCAGGGGAGGCTGAGGCTGCTGCTCCACGGGAACTTGCTTTGAGTCTTGAGCCCCCTATGCCAGTGGCTCTTAACTTTAGGAGTCGCAGAGAGCCCCTTTATACACAGATCACTGGGCCTTAACCCCTGTAATTTGTGGCTTAATAGGTCTGTGCTAGAGCCTCACAAGTTACATTTTATAAAAGTTCCTAGTGACATTGAGGCTTCTAGCCTGGGGACCACCCTGTCTCTAGGAGTCACTACTCTGCCCTATAGTCCTATACTATGGGCAGGCAGTGACCTCTCTGCTCAGGTGCTGCCATTTGGGCTTTTCGTGTTCTGCAGAACACGTTAGCCCATTTTTCTCAGAAGCATCTGGAGGTGGGCTTGGTCTTGTCCTGAGACCCTCAGGTTTTAGGTGTGGCCTAAGGAGAGGCAGGGCACTGTGTGTGCATGTGTGTGCATGCGTGTGTGTGTGTGTGGTGGGGGTGGTGGGACAAGTGTCCAAAGCCCTTTTAATCCCCCTCCAGAACCAGGCTCTGAGAGCAGAGGCTGGAGGATTTCTGGAGCGCCTTGCGGACTCACCCATAAAAAAGCCGCTTTGCAGTACATCAGTTCTATTATGTTGTCGAACAGAGCTTCCTGCTTGTAGGGTCTTGGAGTTTAATAAAAAATATATTATGACTCAGTCCAAACTTTACAAAAGTCCTTGGGGAATCTGAAATGAATCATGTTAAGCTCCTGTTATAAAACAAACAGTCATCTCTTTCACAAGCCCATGTCCGTAGCAGACAGACTAGCTTGAGAGGTGGGGGAGGGAAGACAGGGAAAGAGACTCACAGCGAGGGGTGAAATCTTGGTCCCTGACTTTCTCAAACAACCCAGAGGCCTCTACGACTGAAGGAAGATGAAACCCAGAGCGCTGGCTGCTTGGGAAATAAGGTTTTCTTAACAGAAGCTCACACTTTTACAAGCAAAAGATTACTAGGGAAAGCAACGGCTTGTAGAACACCTCCTCCAGAAAGCTTTTCTGGATTTCACCAGGTCAAAGGTCTCTAAACTTCATGGCCCTTTATCTTCATCTCTGAACACCGAAAGCCATCCTTATATACTGAATGTTTACAGCCAAGCTGTCCTGTTAGTCTGACCTGGGGTCTGGCTCAATGAGGCACACATGCCTGCAGAGTAACAGGAGCCCTGTCGCTGCTCATGTTTCACCAACTCATTTAATGAGGGTTCTTGGCCTCTGTGTGTATCTGCACACACTGAAGATTGTGTGTGTGGGGACCTCATGTTGTGACATTCCAGCTTGCTGAGTAACGAAACCCAAACTAGGAGGTGGACAGGTGGGCATCGGTCAATAGGGTATTCACTGGCATTCACTTTTCCTTTGTGCAGAGTCCTGGCTGCCCTCTCCCTCTCCCCCGCTGGAGGCAGCAGGTGAGCACGGGCCCAGGTTCCTGCCATTAGTACCTGAGCATTTGGGGTCAGTCACGTCACTGCTCTGCCCCTCAGTTTCTTACCTGAATGGCAGGACTGATAATGGAACGGGCATCAAGATGCTGTTAAATAGGTTATATCAGATGCCACATGAAAAGCACACTGAATAAAAAAAAACAAGAAGGAAAGAAACAAACTAAGAAAGAAAGCAAATGAACGAGAATGAAAGAAAATGAAAAGAGTCAGTGAGTAGACCCTAAATCTCAGAGAGGTGGATGGACAGTACAAGAGGTTAAAGTGTTGAATCTATATAAATTCAGGTCCCAGGCCACACGCAACTTGCATGGGAAGGGTAAACGTGCCACATTTACCACATGCTCAAGACGTTAGCTGTTCTGAAGATCCTACTCTGTGTCAGACATGGTCTAAGCACCTAAACATTCTTCCATTCAACTTAGTGAGATGATTTTCATTTCTCAGATTTTAAAGATAAAGCAACCAGGTCCTTGTTACCTGAGGCTGGCAGAGGGTAAGTTCACGCAAAGACAAGGCAGTGAACTTGGGAAAATAATTGTTGTTATTGAAGTGAGCATGGTGACAGCAGGTCTATGAACTGGCAATTTCAATAATCCTAGGCATCTACTCAGCAGACGGACAGATCTAAAGGTCCATACAACATTTTCTTCACTGCAACCCTTTGTAACCAACACTGCAAATGTCCCAAATCCCCTCAAAAGGAGAACAGGTAACTTCTGGGCTTGAACAATGGACTATCACAAATCAGCATCCTTGAACTTCATGTTAATCTTAAAGACACAGTGTTGAGCAAAGATGACAAAACATAAAGTAATATTTGTTGTGTGATTTCATTTCTATGAAATGCAGAAACAGGAAAACTAAGCTCTACTGCTCAGGAGCACATACTTAGATATCAGAACAACACAGGAAAGGATCAAGATGATGTTCTCAGCCATTGCACATGGTGCCATCCCTGGGAGAGGGTCAGGGGCAAATGAGAGCCTTGTTTCTTGAGAAGAACAAGATAACTCCGAGAGCATGATCAGTGCTTTTTGGGTCTGGTGACTTTTACTTTATGATATTTGATGAAGGGTGCTCATAAATGTGGCACAGTTTCCTAACACGTACACTGTATTTCACAAGATAAAATCAAAAGCCACAGAAGAAAAGAAAAACAAACAAAACAAGGCTGCTGTTCTAGTGGAGACTCAGAATATTACAGTCTAAAGTTAAGCTACTGAAGCACGGGACAAATAGAATTCAGCCTAAGAGAAAGGCATGCTGATTCCAGGCCTTGAGCAGTGGCCTGGAGGCTCTGTCTTCCCTTTTAGATGCAGAAATTGTTGTCACTGCAGCCATTGCTTCCAGAGGCCCCAGCAGGTCCCCATCTCGCCTTGGGTGTTTAGGTTCATTATCCCTAATCCTTACAACAGCACCACGATGTAGCCATTAATAATTTATTCTACATGGAGGAAGTATGTGAATGTTTTCTATGTCTCCCAGCCAGGAAGTGACAGAGCCAAGGATTTAACCCGCATCTGTCCCAGGTGATGCCTTTGGAGCCATTTGTATTACACTGCACGGCCTTTTCCCACACCAGCTCACAGTCTTCAGGAGTTCTTAAAACTAAAAGACTGAACCAAAACAAGGGAATTGTCTGGACTCCTAGAGTAACTGAATGCTGGCTGAAGGGTCTATGTTCCTTCTTACCTGCTTTAGAGGCAGGACAAGTGAGGTGAAGGACTATGGGCTGCAGAATGGCCCACTGATGGCTGGGGCTCCGTACAGAGGCTTGGATCCCTGTTCATACTGATGGCCTGTGCTCTGGCCCAGCGAAAGACAGGGAACGGAACTTCCTGTCTTTTTGAAGGTAGAAGAGTCCAACATAACACTGCTCTTCTAGAGCTTTGCCACTGTCTGCTGGAAAGTGCCAGAGTTCCCCTGTGATCTGGTGGAGCTTCACTCAGCTCGTCTGAGGCTCAGGCCCCTCCAAAATGGCGACCCTACTACTCCCTATAAAACTAGGTGATGAACCTATGCAAAACCACAACAAAGTGCCCACATAAATATCAGTTGGCTGGAGTTTTGCTCAGTGGCCTAAATGATGTAAAGATTAGAGAGGAGTCCTACAAAACTCCCCTTGCTAAGAGTCTATACTGTTTTGTGCATGAGAATATGGGAACCCTTCTCTTAGTGGCCAAGGACCATGGTGTTAGAGAACTCCCACTACAACTGGAAGATGGCATCTGGTCTCAAGGAACAAGTGTATGAAGATTCTTTGAAGAGTCTTCCTTACTTTAAAGAGAGTCTATTTTTGGTGTCTCAATTGTACATATAATTCTATTGCTAAAGTACTTTTTCACATCTTCCCAAGAATTCAAATAGACACAGTAAAAAGATTTTCAAGGCAAAAAATTCTTCAAATATTATTTTTAAAATACCACATATACCTTTCTCCCTTCCCTTCCCTTCCTGTATCTTTACTAGAGACCTCTGAGTTATAAAGTGCACTTAACACCATTAATTGCCATGGAAACTACAGCATCTTCCACTGAATATGGTCAACTTTTTCCTGCAGAGAATTTTTTCCTCTTTCAGCAGAGACTTGGAATAATGGGCTGTTTTTGTTCCTTTTATGGTAAGACCAGGCTCCCCTCCCCCACCGCACTCCTGATGTGTCCCTTTCCTGGCCTCTCTGTGATAGCAAGACCCAGTTACCAGGTTTCCAGAAAAGAGGGAAATTAAAACAGGGAGAGAGGAAGAAAGTCCTTTGTATTTCAACCTGATGAGGCCACTTGTGGGACTGAAGCATTTATACCTGATCTTCAGCAATATTTGCTTTCACCAATTATATTTAGCACCATTAACACAATCTTAGTGACTGACATGCGGTAACAATTACTAAAAATAAGTGTCATCTGCTTAACTGTTTTAGCTATTGTCTGCAGTAACTATTCTAAGTGTACCATTTTACAGGTAAGGAAACTGGGGCACACAGAATTATCCTATTTGCCCACTGGCCCAGAGCTAGTAGCTACAGTAGCCAAGATTTGAACATAGGCTTCTCTATTCCTAAACTTATCCATGCATTTTCTATAATGTTTCTAATCTATTTTTTAAAAGAAATTTTAGTGTGACCCCTCAGTTAGTAGCTAAATCATTAATGAAATGATTGTATCTTTAAATATTTATTAAACCCTTTCTATAGACCATCCACCCAGCAAACTCAGCCACATGAAATTCTCCTGGAAAAGAAGAAATGTATCTGAGCCACCCAAATGTAATAAAATATCCAACCCCAACTTCTTCACTTTCTCTATACACAATGTTAATAAACCAGAGATCCGGTTCAGATTAGAGATCTGACATTCCCTGGTTCTGTGCCCTCGGGTGATTTACCTAACTCTTTCCAGCTATTTTCCCACATAAACAACAGGAGTAATCTCAGGGAGCGGTTTGGAAGATGGAATCAGAACCCGTATATAACTGACAGAGCGGGAACTAAGAAGCCGGTTACTGTGAGCAGTAATTGTGACATTATCTTTCATTGCTTAAACGTCTACTATGCATCAATGATTTCCAACATACCACCTATTATCTGAAGTAATCTGCAAATCCAAACACAGAATTAAGGGAAGCACCAGACACTGGCCCGGTGCAAATTGTACTGGCTCTGCCACCTGATGGTTCTTCTCTTGTCATGTGGCCAACGTTTTTGCCTCAACTGAAGTTACCAGACAAGGATATGTGTAGCAAGTGTTAGAACTAGAATCTGAATTAAAACCTCCTGACTTACAATTCTGCACCTGAGGGTAATTAGACTGGAGTGTTTGTCCCAAATGGAGACTAGAACCACGCATTCCAAGCCACTGAAGGCCAACTCCATTCTCTGCTTAGCATCTTTCAAAAGTTATTCTGTAACTTTCCACCTTTTAATAGAGGGTGCTTGTTTCCCTAGGAAATAGTTCCTTCTATCAGTTCAATATTGGACACAATTAAATTTCTTAATGACATTTGTGATCACTATGCCATGCTACTAATTGAAAATGAATAATTGAAATTCTAATTATTACAGGATTCAATAGATGTCAACTCGAGACAGTAACTTGCTAGGCAAAGCTTAAATTCTCATTTTTAAATCCAATAGGTGTCTGGCTAGTCAATTATTTAATGAACACACATTTCTTTGAGCTATATCCTGGAAAGATGTTTAAAATACAAAGGCCAGGTAGTATTTTGTTTTGAGAAGTCACAAGGGGGGAACTTTTGGTTCTGGCAATATGGGAGACTGAGCTTATGGATTTCCTTTCTTACCAAAGCCATGTAGAAATATGGAACAAAATGAAAAGGGGGGAAACTCAATTAGGGAACATTTAACTAGAGTCTTAAGTGAAAAAGCTGAACCTGAGGGTGGCCTAGAAGCAGAGGAGACAGATAGACCTTAACAAGTAGGGGCTGGGTTTTCAACATTACTGTAGAGGATTGAGAGGGGCACCCAGATGTGGCAGGCCGGGAGTTAGAGCAGAGCTAAGTCTCCCATATAAGGCCTGAACCTTGGAAAGCTGTTCTCCTTCCTCGTGTGTGTGAGATTTCAGCCCATTTACCTACACAGGAGGTCAGGAAGCTTGTTTCTGCTCAGAGCTTTGAATGGGAAGGAAACAAACAACCAGATAAGGAGAAAGTCAAGCCTGTGCTACCTGCAAGCATGAAGCCGAAATTTACAACTCTTAGGAGTTACCTGAAATTTAAGCCAGGGGACTAATGTAACATCTGAAACCAGTGATGCCTCTGTGGTACTTGGTCATATCAGGCACAAAATAATCGTATAGATTCTATAGGTGCATTTTTGTAGCCTTGAATGCAGGTGAACCTTACTGAAAACAAAAACAAAAACAAAAACACCACATTACCCAAGGATGATTTTACAAAAATTAGAAATTACCCAGAAAAATTTCACCAGTAGCCACAAGAAGGCTTAACAGGCCTGAAATGTTGGGGAAAAAAAATCTGATGGATTACAGATGATTTTAAATGCCTAAAGAGATGAGTCAGAGTAAAAATGAAAAGGGCAAGACTCTGCCCTTTTAACTATGATAACATAAAAGCAAGTTTGAAATATAACCATGTAAAATCCAAGAAATAAAAAAATCTGCACACTCATTAAAGTTCAAATCCAGAGACTCAATGAAACAATAAATTAAGCGCAGCTAAAGGGAGATTTAGTGAACTCAAAAATAGGTTGTGAAAATTTCCCACAATGCAGCACATGAGAATCAATGAAAAAAACATGGCAGATCTGTTAAAACTAAGGAGAGCAGTAAATAAGACTAACATACACCCAATGGAAATTTCAGAAGGAGAGAATGGAGAAAAGAAAGTATTTGAAGAAGTAATAGCTGAGGAGTCAGAACACTGACAAGTGACAGGAAACTATAATAAAGGCAAAGAAAAAAAGTAAAAATTCTCAGTATTGGTTTTCTTTCATTATCTTAAAGGAATCAATGCTTGGGAAGCTGAAGAATTAATAAAAAAACTTTGTGTTATGTCAGTCACAAAACTAGGGCAACTGCTCTGTGCCATTTCCTGTCTACAGAGCAAGACTCCACTGTTTTTTTCTATTTCTTTATATTTCACCTCCTGCCCTTTGCCTTGTAATTTTCACTACTTCCCACTAAAAGTAGAGTATATTTCTGTACTCCATTAACATTGGGCTTGGTCATGTGACTTACTTGGGCCAATAGGATATTAACAATAGGACGTGAGGAAATGTTTGGGGTGGGTTTTCCAGAGGGTTTTGCCTTTCATTCTGCCTTCTCTGCAAAAGCATATGCCTCAGGAGCCCTATTGGTGCAATAGGATGATAGACTCCTGGAGAAGACCTGGATGCACCCTGGTGATTAGTTCCAAACTCCCTATCCTAGCTCAAATGAGTTACCAATCAAAGGATTCCCAGACACAAGTACAGGAATAAGTGACTGTTTTAAGCACCTGAATGTGCAAGCAGCTTATTAATGCAGCAGGATTGTGGCAACAGTTACTTAATACATACACTACCTCAATAGACTTTACAACTCTGCAGTTGGGCTTTGTTGACTCCATTTTACAGTAAGGGAAACTCACAGGCACCACGAAGGAATGCCCAGGTGTCACTCATTCAAGTAAGTTCAAGAATCTCAGATTATTCTATTTCTACAACCTGAGATTTTAACTTTTTCATAAACTGTGTAACAGCACATTTGTTGTATGAATGGGCAAATGAATGGAAAAAGGGATACAAACTCCCTACTGGGCCAAAAACATTGCTTGCACACACCCAAGCCCACACTCTGGGCCTTTCCATGTACAGCCTGGGCAAATGTGTCCATGTCCCCAATTCATGAGGTGTCTGCTGCATGTAGAGCTCTCCCAGAAAATGAATCCTCTTCATGCTGAGGAAAAGTCACACTGCACTGGAGTGGAAAATAATCACAGCCTGTCAGACTCCTTGGCATGCTGATGATCTTCATGGTCCAGCAGATGGTGTCAAGCATGTGACCTCCAGAGGTGCTCAATAGGCAGTTGACGAAGCCCTCATCTAAATGGACGACATGGAGTCCCACAGCTGATCTGTGTCTTAGTGCCTGGTACTTAGCAGCTGCCAGAGAACAATTTGATTGGTATAGCTTCCCCTCTGAACCAATGGGATCCTAAATAATTCATCGCCTTGTTCTACTTGGGGTGGGAATGACAGACCATCCCAAGAGATTATAAAGGGATCCTTGTTCAAATAGCAGAGGACAAAGATGTTTAAACTCCTCTCATCCCTCCCACTTTGCTTTGGCATCTCAAAAGAAGCTGAAATCAAATCAAATCAATGATAAAATACTTCAAATTTGGATCCTGCATTTGATTTCACAAAATAATTTAAACCTTATTTCCAATCCAGTAGAAAAGAAATAGACAAAGAATGTGAGCATTCTATTCATGGAAGAACAAATACAAACAGCTAATAAGCATATGAAAAGCTGTTTGGTTGCACTGATAATTAAAGAAATACAGATCAAAACAATAATGAAACGCTGTTTTTTTTTCCTCCCATCAGGGTGGCAAAAATACAAAAGCATGCTAATTTCCAATGTTTGCCCATAGGAAAGGGAAACTCTAGGAGGCTGTTGATGGTGGTGTCCACTAGGAAAGCTTTATGCAGGACATCTGGCGATGTCTATCAAAACTGAAAAGTCTTTGGCTCACCTATTTGACTAGTTTTGCTCTCCATTTATACCCATCTCCCAAAACATGTCATTGGACAAATGAGTTTGTTGATGGATTATCTATAATAATAATAATAAAAAAAAGTAGTGGAAATACCCAAGTGTTTGTGAATAGAAAAGAGGCTGATGATCACCGGTACGTTCAAACAATGGAGGAATATAGAGAGGTCACCAGAGTGCAAGAGCTTGGGAAGGAGTGATGGTGAACAACAGCTCCTCACTATGCCACTGAAGAGAAAGCACTGGGTGTGTGTGTGTGGGGGGGATGAAGTGATTTTCTCAGTGGAAATAAAGCACAAGTCTGAATGTTTTCTGTTTCCTGGAAAGACAACGAGAAACTCTCCTCCAGTGGTCACCTCTGGAGAGAGGTAACAAGGGCACCAAGTTGAGGTATTTGTCACACAGATCTTTGTGAATCCTGCACTCTCTGTGCTCATCCTTTTTATGAAAGTTAATAGCACTTGGATAAATGTTACAACTTACTGTAATACTAAGTGTTCATTAGAGTGGGTTCAAGAGCCATGCATGTGAGGCAACAGCAAAGCAACTGAAGCTGAGTGAGAAAAGGGGTCAGATATACACACCAGAGGGGCAGCCTGTGTCCTAGAAAGGACCCGGCAGGGAAGGCCGAACACATCCCTGGGTTTCTTTGGCAAGGCAGCGGTGTTCTGCCCTGAGTATAATCAGAGCAAAAACAAACTGGGAAGAGCAAGCAGATGGCAGAGGACGGGGTAGGACATTTCCTTTTACATGCAGTTTGAAAGCCACAGAAGGGACAGAGGCCAAGTCCATCCAGTGCTGGAGAGGCATCATGTGGCTTCCAGTTGATTGGAAAAAGCAGAGGTCCCAGGACAGCAGTGGAAGGAGCCCAGCGAGGTAGTCCTGCTAGGATTAAAGACAATGGGCAGCAGGCCCACAGGTGACAGAAAAGCTCATGAAGTGACCAAGGAGAGGCAGGCACAGCACAACTCTTCCCACAGTTAGGCAGGTTCAGCAGAAAAAAGTGAAGGTGCTTACTAATGTTTCATCTCAAATATCTACCTTTTACCTCTCATGGGACTCGTAAGTCACAGGTGAGCCCTTTTCTTCCTCCCCTACTCAGTGTCCAGGACAGGGCTGGTAGCTGAGTAGGACCTTCTCCTGGACAACCTCTAGCTCCTGACACCATCCTTGGATCTTACAAAGATTGTGTGAAACTGCAACCAGGTCTCCTGGAGAGCACAATTGGGCGAGCTGAAGTTATTTATACAGATGAAGAGGTTCAAAGAAGTCTTCCTGGAAAGGCTGACCTATTTCACTAGTTAGGGAAAGCTGAGCAATAAAGATTCATTTGATTCCACTAGATCAAATGTAAAAATAAAACTGAAATTAATTAAAAATGACAGCATACAGTGCCTTACAAAAGCACCTTTGATGTGTATTCGGTACATTGGTGAGTCACAGTTAGAGAAAGCAATGAGGTCTCAATGACCCCAGCTGCTGGCAGGAAGAGATAACATGGATAAAAGAAATCCACAGATAATCAAAATTAAAAATCCTTTATTCTTTCTCCCCATTTCAACTGCATTCCTAAAATTCTCTTTTGAGGGCATATAGAGATGTCTCAGAGTCCTTTAATTTTGTCTTCCATTCCTTTTTCTGTCAAGGTGGAGAGGTTGATGAAGTAAGTGGAAAGAAAGGGCTAGTCTAAGACAGTACTGTAAGACAGAGTGCTGGTGACTGGGTGACCTTTAACTGCCTTTTCTGTGCTTCCTGGCCTTTTCTGGCTAAGAAGGCTGACTCTGGGGGCGATAGCAGTGGTATTCCTTTCTCTCTGACTTCTGCTTGGATTTAGCCAATGGGAAGCACCAGTCTCAGAAGGTGGAAGAAAAAAATCTAGGATAATTATTCCTCTGAGTCCCACCTGCTAGGCTATGGGTCAACAGCACCTTCTGTCCTCAACCCAGACACTTCTCTGTAGCATCTTCTTCTCCACTTTGGCTATAAAACTCTCTTGTAGCTATTCCCACTCCTTTCCATTCAGGCCAAGGGATGGAGATGGTTTCCTGTTGTTGCTAATCCTGGGGTACTGTGCTGCCCTAAAGAGTTTCTGGACATCCTGCTCTTTATTAACCTCTCCTGGTGACCCCACCAGGAATGTACCATCAATTTCATGTGCATACCCTTTGTGGTCTCATTCAATGCCTTCATCATCCAGAGGAGCAAAACACCTCTTCCACAAGGATAGCTGGTTGGTCTGTGGTCATACCACTAGGAACCAACAGAGCTGGAATGGTTGGCCAGCACAGCATGGTGCTAGAGTTTGGAAATCGGGCACTTTCCTGACATCACTGGGAAGCCAAAGCAATTGATGAGAATTTGCAAGATGGGACCAACTGCAAAGCACCACTGGGAAGTTTTAGCATTCAAAAGATTTAGAAGCCTGGGTCTTTAGAACTATCCAGGCGAGGGTTGCCTTGATAGGGTAAGTACCCTGGCCTCTATCAATTACTTTGTTCCTAGATTACAACTCCTGGCTTATTTGTGACTTCTGAATGTTAAGCTTCCATAACCACCTTCAGATTTCATGTTTGCCACTGAGCTTTAGGGCTTTCTGGGGTTGGGGCTTGGGAGTGAGGTATAAGCCCACCTGGGTGATCATTCCTCTACATCATCATTCATTAGTTCAGCTGGCCATTGCACTGTTGCTAAAACATTGCTCTGTTCTTGGCCATGTAGAGTGGCCCAAATGAGCAAGATGTGGTAAGAAATCAAACACATTATATTATTTTATTTATTTTATTTTGTGATACTAGAAGTTGAACCCAGAGAGCACTGAGCTATATATCTAGCTCTTTTTTATTTTGAGATACGGTCTTGCTGAGTCACTAGGTTGCCCTGAGTGGGCTGTAACTTTCTATTCTCTTGCCTCAGCCTCCTGAATAGCTTGGATTATAGATGCAAGCCAGCATGCCTGATAGACAGCTGTATTTAAACAGTAAGTAGAGGTTAGTGTGATGGGGGCATGGGAGACAAGCCAGTGAGTGAAGGTAGGGGCATTCCTGGTAGAGAAGGTAGTTTGAGCAAACAGTATGTAGAGGAAATGCCAGAAGTTCAGCATTTCCAAGGATGGAGTACAGTAGTGTGGGAGGAGACGGATGGGAAAGGCAGCAGAGGGCCAATCATCAAATGTGCTGAGAAACAGGGCCTGCATTGTGGGGCTGGATCAGCTTTAGTAGCCTAAGTAGCCTAAACTTGGAGTTGTCTCCCAAAAGGCTCTTGGACCATTTCTTAAACATAAAAACAATTTCAAACTTATTTAGAAGAGAATATGCTGCTGACCTACAATAGACTCATTTCTCAGGATGCTACTCCTTGGTCTTCTCCATTATCATGTCAAGAGTGGACCGAGGTGCACCAAGACTGCAAGTTATGTGATCTTCAACTAAAGAGAGAGAATAGCAGCCAGTGGTGCACCCCGAAGCCTGATGGTAACAATGGCTGGCAAAACTGCTCCTCTTACTCCTTCCACTTGCGCCTTGGAAGGGTGGAGGCTGAGGAGCTCACAGCAAATGCAACAAAAGCATTAAGGCAGAAATGTTGACATGTGTCTTTGACACCTGTGCTACAAGCCATCTGCCAGACAGGTTGAGTTCCCTCCCCCTGCCAAGTAGAGGGGTCTGGAGTATGACAGAACATGCCGTCCACGGCTGCCGGAGCAGACCATGCAGAATCTCCACCTGACCCTTTGTCAAGGCTACAGCATGTGCTGTTCAGAAGGGAAAATTTTAAGCTGAACTTGAAACCAGAGAGCGTTCTGACTGCACAAATGCTATCATTAAAAGCCATCACAGATAATGTGGTTTTAATTAGAAGGGTTGAGATACTGGCAAATGTTCAAAAGGTTTGTCATCTGAGAATCTACCAGCATCATGGGTGCAAACAGGCCATGTAACGTGAGCCTGCTCAGGTGGCAGAGTTCAAGCCTCCTGCCTGCTAGCACCTTGGAGGTGAGGAGTCACTCTGTTTCTGGCACAGAACGGGTGAACAGAAATTTTCCTGTTACCCTTCCTTACATCATTGTAGAAGTTTGGTGGCTTGACACTTGTCTAGGTCTAAAGGGGTTTGGAGTCAAACGGACCTCTTCATCAATAACTGACAGGGAGACGTTGGACAAGATGCATAATCCTTTGACTCTTGGTCTTTTCAATGTGTAAAATGGAATCAAGTGCACCTACTTTCCTGAGTCCTATGGAAAGGCCACATTAACACAGGTGGCTGGCTTCCTATGATTAGATGCTCAGAAAGCATTACTTCCTTTGCTTGCCTGTCCTGTGCAAGCCAATGAGGCCTCCATGTGAACACAAGCCTTTTCGAATGCAAAGGCTAGTCCCCTTCAACAGCCCTGCACAACCTATCATCCTTTGTCAGTGAGGAACAGGACCAAGCTTTGTTTCACGAAGGTCAAATCTGCAGAAGGCAAAAGTGGCCTTGACTTGTAAAACACCAGTTTCCAAATGTGAGAAGATCCCTGCCCACATCTCTAAATTCTGTCTGTTTCCTGCACCAGGGAACATTTACTGACAGTGAATCCATTAAATACCACATAATCCTTGTCTGCTGATGGGGCCAGGGGCTTAGGGAGATGCAGTTATTTCAACCAGGGATGCCCAGGAAAAGCTGTTTGTCTCTTTAAACAAGTAATCCCTCCCCACTCCCCAGCTCCATAAACTGATGTGCCTGCCATTTATTCATTCGGCCACCTACTTCTGTAGATAGGCCAGAATTAATTTCCTGCTCATGTGTAAAGAAAAAGGCCCAAGATGAGAAATCCAAAGCTGAGGTTCAGTCTTGGTTCACCACTTACTAGGTGTGAGGGCAGGGATGAACTTCTCTGGTCCATCTGAGAATGAAGGTCATCAAACTTATTTGCAATTACAGACTTTCGGCAGCGTGCTAGGCCCTGTGCTCAATGTTAGGAGAGCTCACAGTTCTGAAAGCAGCTGGAGGACAGAAGCAGGTATATGACACTGAAGACAGTGCTTGACTCAAAGGAGGAGTTGGTTAGTTATGTACCTACCTAGGTTACTTTGTAGAGTTTGGCTGAGGATGAAATAAAGATTCAGGATGTAAAGAGTGGAGGACTTTGTAAAAGTAGACAATTACTATTCATATTCATTGTTATGCCCATTCATACAATTTTCATCCATCTGTGCACCTAATTCAGCACTAAATATTATTGAGTATTTATCATTTGCCAAGTCCTAGGCATTGGCTCACATTAATAAATATATAAAAATCTCTGCCACTGGAATGAACAGTGAAAGCTGTTCATTCATTTGCCCATCCATCCATCTAACTACCCACCCACTTGTTCATCCACTCATCTATTTATGAATGTGTGCATCCATCCATATCTCCTTAAACCCATGAATTCATGGGTTTAAGGAGATATGGGTCCAACAATACCCACAGTGTATTCACCACTTCCCTACCCATTAGGACAGAATTTAAAAAGAACCACCTTCGACCAAACCTAGACCTGTTCTTTGTTGATGTGAGCTGGCATACCTGGTGCCCACACCCAGGAGGGATTGACATGAAATTGTCTGTAGACAGGGTCTCTGGGGTAGGATCCTTTCCTTCACAGCCACTTCTTGGACCCACTCATTAAACAGATCTGGGACATAGGAAACAGCTATGAGTCACTTTAGGAGGAGAGATTGGATGCTGCCACTCAAAAGTGTCTGGAGTGGCTTTAGTGGGAAGGTTGCAGATGTCCTGTAGACTAAACAAATATTGCACCTTACACGTAGTTGCACAACTGTTTTTCAGATGAGGGTAGATATTGTAAATAAAATGTAGTTTCACTTAAAGCCACCAGGAGACTGATGATAACATTCAGACATTACACAGCATCAGAGTTGGACTAGGGTAAAGGGAAGAAGGGACCCAGGATGAGAACTTTATGGAGACATTCACCTTTGTGTGCAGACCCTGCAGTGGTATGACCCTAAGTACTTCCTTATTTTTGGATGCCTCACTTATCTCTCAACCTCATTAGCCATGTACCGGCAGTCGCCCTTCAAAGACCACGTTCTCTATACCTGCGAGTGTGCTGTGTATGCTCGGTATATACCGTTTTAGTTTTCAAACCACTCCACAAAGTAAATGCTATGAGCTCTGTCGTAGAGAACACACTGAAGCCAAAGAAGGTATAGATTTAAGGTCACAGAAGGAGGGAATCCATGGATTCCAGGTGTGCCACTTTCTGACCAGCGAGCCCCTCACAGGGCAGGAGATCTGCCTGCTGCCTCTGGTGGCCCAGCTGAACACCTCATGTGGCTGACAGGATTGTGGGATTAGTAGATCACCCTTTTCTTGAGTTCAGCCTTTTCTGCCTCCCCTGAAAGTTTACTTCCTGTGCTGGCTCAAGGCTCTCAAGGCTGTCTGGTTATCATCAAAGAGTTCTTCAACCCTCCTAGTACCTCTGCTCCTGACACGGACTGGTCTGAGGCTCATCTTGTGGACCAAACCCAGATCTTGCCTAATCCTGCCCAAGCCACTGTTCCACTTCCTACAGCTCCCTGATCAAAGAGACAATGGGGCCATGAAGATGATGCTTCCTGAGTCTGGTGATCTCCTCTTGGAACAGAGGAAAAGAAAAGAGAAAATGAGGTGGCTTACAGAGAGCAGCCAAATCAATTTGTAATCACCTGGGTCCTAAAGTGACTATAATTGCAAGATAATTTGCCGTGGGCCACAGAGGCCAGTGTCCCTGCTTCCCTTCCTGGGCTGGTATGGAGCAGGAAGCATTTAGATGTTTCTGACATGAGTCTTTGTGCAGGGGAAGCTCCTTAGGCAGCACCTCCTCCACTGCTGGACACTGCCCCAGGTCCCCATGCGCCACTGGTGGTGGAGCTCTGCAAGGGGCTGGGCTGCCTTCTCTGAACTGCCTGCATGTTTTAAGGTTGGAAGAAGCTAGTAGAATTCAACCCCACCAACTTGCCTCAAGACCTGGGCAGGGAGCCATGGAATGAGCATTGGCTAAGTATCGAGTGTGGTCCTGGTTCTTCTATTAATGCTCACTATGACCCTTAAGATGCCAGTGCGAATGGGGATAGAGATGACTGACTTGCCCTGGGCCTGAGCCCCACATCCTACGGTCTCCCTAGGGTCTCATATCGGTGACCTGGCACAGCTCTTCCTACCCTCCTTGGGCCTGGGGTAAGGAAGGCGGATGGAGACACAGAGCGGTGGGGCTGTAGGCCACGGTTTACAAATGTTTTCTGATTCTTTTTTTTTTTTATTCAGGAGGATGTGAATATAAGTTTGAGGATGAAAGTGTTTAAAAAAGCACAGATCCTGACAAAACAAAGCTAATGTCTTCTTCCTCAAACGACTCTCAAATTTCTTCCCTGACCCCCAGAGACAAATACAGGGCCAAGCTGTAGAGCTTGTCTGATGTTATTCTGCTAACATTTGGTTTCTTTATAGCCTCTGCATGGATAAAAGCAAGTCATACTCATGGTCCTCAGAGACTCCAAACGGGCCTGTGAAGGGACATGAGATCACAGCCCTGCAAGGATTTTCTGATATGTTGAAAGAGCAGCCTTCAGGACAGGTGATTTTTTCTGGAGGCAAAGAAGGTATGATGGAAGAGAAAGGCTTCAGAGTCAGCAATCTAAAGTCACAGTGGCAAGAGAAGACCGACCCACCAGGTGCCAGGCACCAAGGTGACTCTGGGAATCCTGAAGACTCAGTTTTCTCACACGCAAAATGGGGCTAATCGTAGCACCTGCCTCACTGGGCCACAAGAAAGCATGAAGAGGCGTGGAGTTCTGGGGTGCTCTAAGGCACACAGTTTGCTGGGTTCCCTGTCTTCTTCCATGTGCTATGCTCATGGAGAGCAGTCATTGATCTGACACTCCAATTTGGATCTTTCTTTGAAAATTACAAGATTCAACAAAAAGCATCTGGCTCCAGGCAGGGAGCCCTAGGGAAGTGGACGCCAGTCCTGATGATTAAATTACCTCTACCCCTGGCTAGAACTGAAAACAAATTTTCTGAGTGTAAACTGCTGGTTCCATCATTTCCCTCATGTTTTGAAGGGCAGTGACTTTCCCACCCCCATTTCCTTCCAACAGCAAGAAGAGACACTTTAGGAAAGGCATCCCGAGATTCAACTCTGAAAGCAATTTGAAAAGGAATGTGTGACCCAGAAAGGGGTAAAAGTGCTCAGAGAAGAAGTTTGATGTGTTGGGTTTAAAGAGAGACACTTAGATTCAAATCCCAGCTAAGTCTTAGGCTAGCTGTGTGCCCCTGTGCAAGTTATTTAACATCTCTGAATCTTAATTATCCCAGCTATAAAATGGTGATAATGATACCTATATATATGGAAAGATATCTTTGAGAAGAGAGTTGATACAGAGATAACCAATGTAGATGTGTTAAATAAATATTTGCCAAATGGAATGGAATGGAATCAGTGCAGGTGATTTCTCCCCCTCCCTGTACTTTTGAAGAAGGCTCAGTTTTCCTAGCTTTGCCTGCCCGCCCAGTACAACATTCTTTTGCAATGGGCTCAGTGGCGAGAGAAAGATGGAAAGCATTTGGCCAGGACGCAGACCTTGTTAACTCCCATGTCTCTCCATCTGCTATCTATCAGAACCCATTGCAAAGGGGAAGGTGACCAATAAAAGTCCTCCCACTTCCCTTTGTCTCTGGGCCAGTGTGTGACAGCTCAAAGCTGTCCGCGATGATAGGCCCCTGTTGGGACTCTGCTGAGGTCTTGTGATTTGTAGCAGCAAGGAGGGCTTTGCTGGGCTAAGTAAAAGGAAGCTGAGTTCACAGCCAATTCAGAGTAGCAGCTGGGCTCAGCTGGCCTCCTCTGTAGGCCAAAAGTGAGCATGAAAACTAGCGAACGACCTTGCAAATGTGTAGAGTATGGAGGTCACCATTTACAGCACGAAAATCTATGATTCAAATGCATGTTTTTATTCCCCCAGGGCACTGAAAACATTGCTGGAGTTACAAAAGTGATTTCTGCACTGCAGTTTTTCCAGGAGTACTCTGCTGGCCAAAAGGAAGGTACTAAGAACCCACATAGACAATAAACGTGAGCAGTTGCTGTTACAGGACATGGATTCTGAGAATGCCTTTACACCTGCTGCTGGTGGGACACAGGTTGACCTCTGAGTTTCTGAGCAGCCAATGAAGAGCAATAAAGTTGATTAGTTCTGATTGGTTGCATGATTCCCAATGTCTAAAAGTAATCCTGTAATTCAGGACAAGCACCACCATTACTAACACCAGAGAAATGTTTCCCATAGGTCCTTGTAGAAGGGCTACTGCATTGTGTGTTTTCTGAGTAGAAGATGCATGGAGTGTTTTCCTGCTGTGTGCTATAATCTGGACTTAGTAGTGTGTGAATGTGAAGAAGACATGCTGGCCTCCTCAGTGAGCTACGGAGGCCGTGTAGAAACTGGCTGAAATGGCTGCTTTGCAATCCCGAGCCACCTGAGCCAAGCATCTGTCTTTTCCCCCCTGTATTTTGTCACTGGAGGAATTAGAGGTTTATTAATTGATCAGTCAAATAAGCCTCATTACTATTGAAGAAGAGAAAGTAAGTTTTATTTATGCAATTATCAGGCATTTGAAAAACAAAAGAATTATTATTAATACTGGAGCCTGGCAGTCTTCCCAGAGTGCTAACCTGACAAGGGCTTTATTTTTGAACAAGCAACTCAGCACTTACAGATTCTTGCCCCTGCTCCAAGCTCCTGGTCCATAGTGAGCCTCCTGAATACCAATGGAGGCTCTGCTCTGGGCGCATCAGTGATGGTAGCAAATGGGGAATTAGGAGGCTGGTGTGCTGAGCCCCGCTGAAACACGCAGCCTCTCTGGGATGCAGTATCCCAGGAGTCACGGGTTGAAAAACAAACCAAAACTAATGTGTAGGGCTTCTAAAAAATACATGGAATTCACCCCCATTTCAGACCAACAGAACCAGAATCTGAGGTTGGGGGCTTGAAACTAGTCTCAGGAAGTGTTCCAGCCTTGACCCGGATGCCCTGTCCATACACTCGCTTTCAACCTTGTCACCACTTCAGATGTCTCAAAGATATCTGACCCAGGCTTGTCAGGTACAGATGTCTGCAGAAGGCTCCCAAGTGACTTGATGAGGGAGGTGAGCCAGGTACAGAGTAAAGGGTACCACAGTGTCTTGACCCAAAGCACAACACCTGCTGGTAATACCATTGTTTAACAGCCGGTACAGGAAAATTCAGCGGGTGCCCACAGCATGCAGTGCCCAGTTTGAGAGCCATGGTAAACTGACAGCTCTCAGTTCCCAGCATGCATCAGTCTCACTGGCCTGCAACATATACAACCAGCTGTTTTCTGGGGGACGCTGGCCATTTCCTGTTTGCTTAACTTCCTGTCCGAAGTCTCAGGCACAGAGTGGGCATTTGGTAAATGCGTACTGGATAGAGAAAGGTGGGTGGCTGGATCCAGGCAGCTCTTGATCGTTTGCTCTCATGTTGTTAATAAAGACACTGGGAGGTCTGTGCAGTCCAATACTGTGACCCCTGGCCACATGAACCTTGGGAGTGTGGCTAGATTGGTCTCATGGGTATCATAAACGTAAACCACGTATCATCACATTCATAGACTGAATGTGAAAATAAGAATTTTTATATTAACCACATGTCAAAATGACATTTTAAATATATTGTTTTGATCAAAATACATTGCTAAATTGATCTCACCTGTTTCTTTTCCTTTTTATTAAAAACACTATATTTCAGTTGGAAAGTACTGCTCTGAACCATTTTGCTTGCATTGACATATTTGTCATGTCTATATCTATATTATATGCAATTATTTTTCCAACATTTCTTTCCCACTAATAAACTCTCTCTTCCTGTCTACCCTTACTCTCATCTTTGAGTAAGATGATACTACAATGCTATGAAAGGTGGGGTGGTGAGCAGGGATTCAGAAACAAATTTAGTCTTCTTCTGGGACCAGAAGGATACACTACACACTTCCTTCCTCTGCCAAGGGTGTGTTTCCCTGTTAGTAATCACAGTAACTATTTCACTGCCCCTTCAAAGGTTTCCTCTCCTATTTTTGCCAAGGAAACCCTTACTCATCCTTTCAGACCCAGAGAGAATGCCAGTGCCTCTGGAAAGCCCTCCCTGTCCTCTCGGTTGTGCCCCTACTTTCACTTCCTGGCCCTGAGTTCATGTTGCTGTTGTCACACTTCTCGAAAGAATGTACATAATCTTTGTGTCAGCCGGTTTCCTGTCATAAAACTTCGAGCGCAGCACTAGTCTGCTCTTTTCTGAGTCCCCAAAGCCTGACTCAAGAGCTGCCACAGGCTTTTTAAATGTTTGGTGAGTGGATGGGCCTTCCTCCTCTAAGGGAAGGGCCTTTTTTCATGCGTCATTCTCTCAACAGATTTTTACTGAGTGACTACTACATACCAGGCATATCGAGCACAGTTTCAGCACAGGAGACATTGCATTTATCGAAACAGACAAACGTGCCTGTTCTTATGAAGCTTTCAGGCCAGGGCCGGTGAGTATCCTGCATCAGCCTGGTGCCTAGGTGTTGAAGGCATCTTCACAAGCGCTTCGTTGCTGCAGGAGGAGAAGAAGGAGCTCAGGGGAGCCCTGCTCCCCGAGCCTTTGCTGAAAGGCACAGGTCCTTCTCTCAGCTGCTACTCTCACCAGTGACTTCCTCAACAGAGTCTTTACAGCTATCTGCTTATGCTGTGCCCTAAAGATTTTAGGAGATGCAGTAACAGTATGACAGCTGCTATTTATTGGTTCTGATGGAGACTGAGGAGGCTAGGAATTGACCAAAGCGAGCCTTTTGGTTTTCTTATGGCAGCAGAAGTGACTAAGGAGATTGGTGAGGCTTTCAGAATTGTTCAGAAAGTGTAAAAAGAGGAAACCATTGTGTTCATTAAACAAAGAATCATTGAACTGAAGGCTTTCTAGCTTCCCACACTCAGAATTTTAGGGGACACAGGCATGCACAGTTATGAGATACAAAACAGCTTGGGAGAAAGGTTGATGATGCATAAGAGGGCATCTTAGATCTCACAGGAGTCCCATCCTCAGCTCTCCTAAACTTCCTCTCTCCACACCTGCGTCCTCTCCTTGTGCCCAGGTAGTTCAGCCAGAAACCAGGGCCACTCCCATTTTCTTTCTTCCCATTTTCATCCATCTGCCACCAATCACTGAATTCTGTCAGTTCTGCTTCCCCATCATCTCTCCCATCTCCAGTTTAAGCCATCACCACCCATGTGGGCCATGGCAAAGGCTTCTCATTCACCCCACCCTCTGTTCCCCAGGACAGGCCATCTGCTCTGGTCAAATGTATTCTCACATGAGAAGAATATTAGAAGACTTTCCCTGTTCAGCCTGTATCTTAGTTCTGTGAGTCGGAAGGATGAGAGGCAGATTGCTGAGTAAGCTATAGAGAAAAGTGATGTATAGTGTCGGGATTATGTTTTGGAGACAGGCACATTTGGCTTCACATAGAGAACATGCCATTTCTTCGCTTTGTGACCTAGAAGCAATTACTTAATATCTCTAATCCTTGATTTCCTCATATGTACAAGATGATAATCACCTCTACTTTCATGGCAGATACTTTTGACGCACACACTGTATGCCATTGTATAAGGTATGCATAGCAATTAAGCAATATCTGGCCCTTAAATTCCTATTAAATTGTAGTTGGCTAAAAAGAACAAAGATTATTCACAGAAAGTAGGTCTTTGTCTCCTTAGGGAAAATCATGATTCTTACAGAACCAAGGTCCTGTCCCAAATGTAGCACTTTATGACTGCAAAGTTCCAGATACCTGAATAACCTATAAACTGCTTGTGGTTTTGGCTGTGCTAGGATAATCTAACGCTCTTCCACTGCAACCAAGATAGAACTTTTCTCTTCATGTCATGAGAACACAAGAAGCCCTCATTTTACTTAGGTTTTGAGCATCTTCATATTTATGAAAAGGGAGAAACACAATCATTTATGAAATTTCGAGTATTAAGAGAGAAAAACAAACTGCTTAGAAAAAACTCAAATACCTTTGGCACTGAGACCAAACAGGAAGTTCTCCACTCTGAACACAAGAAAAGGAAAAGACAGAATTTGTGGTGACACATAGATTTTAAAATGATGAGGTTATAAATAATTTAGCCTTTGTGGGGGCTGGGGATTTAGCTCAGCGGCATAAGCACCTGCCTTGCAAGCCTGTGGTCGTGAGTTTGATCCCTGGTACTGATTTAAAAAAAAAAAAAGGCAAAATAATTTAGCTTTTGTGGGTTACATTAACTCTGTTGCAGCTACTCAACTCTGCCATTTTAATAGATAAATAGTGATGCAAATTGTATGGAAATGAACTGTATATTTGTGTTTTAGTAAAACTTTATTTACAAAAAGAAGTTCCATCAATCAATGGGTCACAGAGGAAATTAAAGAAGAAATTAAACAATATCTACAAGAAAAATGAAAATGCAAATACAACTTACCAGAAATTGTGGGATGCATGAAAGCAGTCCTCAGAGGAAAATTTATTGTAATGAATTCTCACATCAAGAAAACAGAATGAACACAAATAAATAACTTGATGCTATACCTCAGAAATCTAGAAAAAGAAGAGCAAGTTGAGCCCAAAGCCAAAAGAAGGGAGGAAATTATAAAGATCAGAGTGGAAATTAATGTAATTGAGACCAAGAAAACAATACAAAGAATTAACAAATCAAAAGAGTTGGTTCTTTGAAAGAATAAATAAAATTGATAAGCCCCTAGCTAACCCTATTAATAAAAGGAAAAAAACCTCAAATTCAGTCAATAAGGAATGAAAAGGGTGAAATCAATACCAGACCCTGTGGAAACATAGAAGATCATCAATACCTAGTTCGAAAACCTTTACTCTCATAGGTTTGATAACACAGAAGAAATAGACAGATTCTTAAAAACACATGAATTACCAAAGGTGGATCAAGAAGGTATAAAACTGCTGAATAACCCAATTTCAGTTAATAAAATTGAAAATGTAATTAGACCCTTATCAACAAAGAAAGGCCCAGGTCCTGATGGATTCACAGCTAAATTTTATAAGAAATCCAAGAAAGACTTAATGCCAACATTCCTCAAACTCTTCAATGAAATCAAAAGGTAAGCAATTCTCCGTAACTCATTCCTGGAAGCAAGTATTACACTAATACCAAAACCAGAGAAAGACCCAACCAAAAAAAACAACTACAGACCAATCTCCCTAATGAATGCAACAATCCTCAATAAAATACTGGCAAACAAAATTCAGCAAGTCATCAAGAAGATTATACACCATGACCAAGTGGGACTCATCCCAGGAATGCAGGGATGGTTCAACATATGAAAATCAGTGTATTTGGTGATGTGGTATATTATGTAATACACCATATCAGTAGAGCCAAAGATAACAATCACACGATCATCTCAGTAGATGAAGAAAAAGCTTTTGATAAAGTCCAACACTCATTCATGATCAGAATCCTATGGAATATCAGAATAGATGGTCTTTATCTCAATCTTTCACTCTAAAATCAGGAACAAGACAAAGCTGTCCACTATCATCATCACTCTTATTCAATAGTACTCTAAAAAGGGGATTGAAGAGTATATTAGAAAATGGAAGGATATCCTCTGCTCCTGGTTAGGAAGAACAAACATTGTGAAAATGGCCATTCTCCCAAAATTGAGACACAGATTTAATGCAGTTTGTATCAAAATACCACTAGCATACCTCACAGATCTAGAGAAATTATTTCTAAAATTCATTTAGAACCAGAAGAGACCTAGAATAGCAAAAGCAATTCTGGGCAACAAAGGCAAGGCAAGAGGCATCACAATCCCTGACCTGAAGTTATATTACAAAGCTACTGTGATAAAATCACCATGGTACTGGAAAGAAAAAAGACCTGAAGATCAAGGGAATAGATTAGCAGATAGCACCACAACTAGAAACACACTCAGCCACCTTATCTTTGACAAAGGAGCCAAACACGTTCACTGGAAGAAAGATAGCCTCTTTAATAACTGGTGCTGGAAAAACTGGCTCTCCATATTCCAAAAAATAAAACTAGACCCATGCCTATCACCATGTACTAAACCAAAGTCTAAATGGATCAAAGACCTAAATATTAAAATAGAAACACTAAATCTGTTGGAAGACAAAGTAGGTAGAAATCTTGAAGACAGAGGGGTAGGCAGAGAATTCATGAACAAAAATCAAACTACATGGGAAATACTTCCCAAAATCAACAACTGGGATCTCCTCTTATTAAAAAGTTTTTGTGCATCAAAAGAAATGTCCAACAGAATAGGAAGAAAACCCATGAATTAGGAAAAAATCTTAGTCGAACAAAGGACTTCTATATAGAACATATAAAGAATTTAAAAAAAAATCAGACTTCCAGAATTCAAAGACTCAGTCCAAAAATGGCATCTGAAATGAATACACACTTCTCAGATGAAGTAATACAAATGACAAATAAATATATGAAAAAATGTTTAGCATCATTGATCATTAGAGGAATGCAAATTAAAACCACACTGAGATCCATCTCACTCCAGAAAGAATGGCCAGGATCAAGAAAACCACCAATAACAAATGCTGGAGAGGCTGTGGGGAAAAGGGAACTCTTCTGCACTGTTGGTGGGATTGTAGACTGGTGCAACTACTGTGGAGGTCAGTCTGGAGATTCTGCAAAAAAGTGGGATTGGAGTTCCCATTTGACCCAGCTATCCTGTTTCTGGGCATATTCCACAGTGATATGTGTGCATCCATGCTTATGGCAACACAATTTGCAATAGTTAAGTCTTAGAAACAACCCAAATGCCCATCAACTGAGGAATGGATAAAAAAGATGTGGTATTTTTATACAATGGAGTACTACTCAGCTATAAAGAAGGATCACATTGAGGCTTTTATAGGTAAAGGATGTGACTTAAGACCACACTCATCAGTGAAATAAATTAAACACACATGTGTAAATACCATATTGTCTCCCTAGTGTAAGAAACTGAAAGAGTAAATAAGATCCAAAATATTCAATAAATATTATCAAAATATTTTCATATTGTGTAAGAAACTACTCAAAGAGGAAAAGTAACTTGGATAGGGCAAAGGAGAAAAAAAAGGAAGGAAAAAGAAGAAAGAAATAAACTTGTATATACAAATTTAAGATAACTAAGATAATTGTAGTGCTAATTCTATTAGTTCTTGGAATAAAAGAGTTAACACTCATAGGATTAGATCAATTTCTCATGTCTATAGCTGGTAATCAGAGTAACTCTTTTGAAGATAACTATGCAAAATAACAACCCTTGCTAAGTTCCTAACACCTTGTTTTGAAAACCTATATTGTTACTGCTCTGGGTTTGTTGTTATTGTTGCTTATTTGTCTCCTTTGTTTCTTATTTTTCTTATATTCGTTTTGTTTTGTTTTTCACTCTTTAAAATAAAAACAAAAAACAAAATCAAGTTCCTCTCTTATAGGCCACCTAGTGCTGTTCGGTGGAGCACAGTCTATCTGTCAGGTATTGGAGAAGTCAAGTCTCACTTCCTATACTAAAACATGGCGATTACTGGTATGAGAACTAAGGGAACAGTCAGTGTTCATTTTTGCTTGACTCTCCATTCACCCATTCACTAGAATGTACTTGTTTGCTTGCCCGTTAATCATATTTTAACCCGCAAACCTAATATTGTCATGCTCACTTGTGGCCATGGCCAGAAGGGTGAAAAACTAGCCATGCAACGTGACATTCCCAAGTGAGCTCCGACAGGTCAACGTTCTGCTTTCTTGGTTCAGTTTTCCTACTGTAAACCAATGTTCTTGCCATAATCTACTTAGTAGCACATTTTCATAAAATCTAGTAGTACCTGTTTGCAGTGATGTTTACATTTCTTGTGTGAAGCTGTTACCGGTACAAAACACACCTGAGTTCCTTTTCTCATCCCCTGTCCCTCTGCTCCCTCTCTCCATCTCCTGATCCCCTTTCCATTTGAGAATGATTGCTCTCCCCACCTCCTATTACCTATCTTTTCTTTTGCTTTTTATTTCTAATCTGATTTTCTTGTACAGGAGAAACTATACAATATTTATGCTTGTGCATCTGATTTGTTCCACTTAATGTTCATTTTCATATTCTTGCTGGCACTTTTACTGTGTCAAATGTATAGCAAACATAGTGCTGGCATGTGGTCTAGCATTCCTGTGTGTAAGAAGGGTGTGATGGGCTTCCTAAGGAAAATGGGTATGTTAGTTAGGTGAGCTTTGTGCAGATACGAGTTATAATACTGTTGGTTGTGCGTTCAAGGTCAATAAATCAAAAATACATGTAAAATAAAGTATATTTAAAGGGAAACACACATGAAACAAGTTTACAGGTTGATAGGTTGATGAAAATATGGTGGCCAAAGACTTATAGGTACCTAATCTTGTATTTTTCCTAGAAGAAATGTTCGGTATTCACTAACGCATTGTTCCTTCTACTTTGTAGAACATAATTACTCCAAATAATGAGAATCACCTCTGTGAACATGTGGTACAAGCTAGCAGCTAACAATCTATTACAAAACTCTTAGTCAATAACAATATTATGACGTTATTATTACAAGTTACTCAATGTTACCCAATGTTTTTACTAATTAACCGTATTTTATTCTTTGTACTGTTTAGCAAGGGTGGGCTATTACTGAAGTCAGCCAGAGAATGTGTCCACTTCTTTTTCCCATGACTTCCTGCAGGGAAAAGAAAGTAAGACCTTTCGACAAGTGGTCTCTTGGGGGCTTCTGCAGACAGAAAGCAGAAATAAAGTGCTGTCTGCATCAGTGATATTGGGCAAAGATCAGAGTGGCATTTTGCAGGTGGGAAATAGGGCGCTGTACTTGGGAGGGCCGAGCCCCTACCGGGGTGAGACCTCCTTGGGGCCACCACTTGCCCTGTTGTCTGAGCAGACTCTGAAAGGCAGGGTCCCCAATTTCTTACTGCTCTAGTTAAAATGCCAGCCTGGTATTTATTTGTTTTTTCCACTAGACAGATGCCGATTATAGGGGGTTGGGGAAAGAGACAATGGCCCAGATCTGATTGACAACGGCTGCTGAACAAAGGGCCTCTGTGGCATGTTTAATGAAAAGGCCACTGTGTTTTTATTGTATCTATTTGATTTTAGAGTGTCGTTTATAAAAACAATTCCACCAGCAGGATTAACTGCTCCTGGGCTTTCTCTTCTCCCGGTGGCTCTGTGGGTGTTCTGCTAGCCCTTGCTATGGCCCTTCCTCCCGCTCCCCCTAGTAAGTTCCTTCCCAGACCTTCAGCTTCCTCCCAGAGAAGCACACTGTGCAAGACTCCTCAGTGGCTCCTGGCGCTGTTCCCTTGTTCCTACCTGCTAGTATCACTGTCTTCCAGCCTAGCATCTTCTCTCTCCTGGCCACCTGCAAGAACCTCAAGGGCTGGCTTCTCTGTGGTTCATGACTCTGGGATGTCTCCTTCCTCCCAAGAGGCTTTTGGAAGTGTGGTCGAATCTGAGTTGTTAACAATGGGGCCATGTAACCTGTGCTTAGCACATGCACATCACAATTGTGCCATCCCAAATAAAACCCCCAGTGGTTTTATTTTCTTTGCGACTTTGAAGACAAAGCAATTTATCTTTTAGTTCCATCCTCTAAGTATCACCTTATATGGTATGTGAATTATATCCTAATAAATACGCTACATATATATTTAAAATATAATTGCTATACTTCCTTCTCCTTAAGCAGCTTGATATTATTTGCATCAGGTCAAATTCAAACACCTTACATCAAGGTTTCACCAAGTTATGGGCCTTTCTGTCTGCTCAGTTTTCCTTATCTCCTTACATTTCACTGTGCATGGATCTGACTTCCACCACAATACACTCTTGACTTTTATTCCAGTTCTGCCTGCTGTTTGTATTCTATCTATAGCACCCTCTATCTCACTGCTTTTCCAGACAAATGTGTAGTCATCCTCCAAGGCTCTGCTAAGAATCCATTCTTTGATGAAACCTACAAGTTCCTCCAGCCCCAGGCTACCTCTGTGTTTCCCTGCACTGAACTTGGCATGTAGTACTTGATGACTAAAAGTGCATCAAGTTAATGCATATTTGAAACATTCTTGTGCCCCCAGTGTTCACTATAGTGCTTACTTAGTCTAGGTAACTAATGAAAGATACTTAGTTACGCACATATACAAAACACAGGATCTTGCTGTTTCTGCTAACTTTTCATTGCTATTTCAACTGAAATATTAGAACCTTGGTTAACTACAAGTCTAAGTAGAAAGTTAATTTTAATCTATCCTGAATTTGACTCTTAGCTTCTTCTGTAGTGTAGAGATGGCTATGGACCTCCAGGTTTATAGAGCAATGTAGTGTGACAGCATTACATTGGGAAAAATCTGCTCATACTCAAAGTAGCTTATTAACCTGGTTATATCTGGTTAATCTTCCTATATCTTAGTTTCTTTAAAAGAAAGGAACTTCTAGGTAGTGAAGCTGAAGTGTTAACATTCTGTGAATCAAGCAAATGACCTTTGAGGTTCTGATATTTCAGTGATGCAGATGAGTAAGCTTCCTAAACTATAATCCTAAATTGGCAAGGTGTGTTACAGCACTCTCCATTAGTACTATATTCACTGTTATCCATTAACATCAGG
>PVJX010005864.1:0-81915 GCA_004027295.1 Dolichotis patagonum | reverse complement strand
TATGCATTCTGTTTGTTTCTTATATTGTTCTTTGAGGGATTCTATCTGTTTGCTTTGTTCCTCTAATTTTTTAGCTGTGTTTTCACTAGATGCGTTCACTATTTCTTTCACTGTTTTTATCAATTCTTCTTTTACCTGGGCAAGTATTTCTGGTTTGAATTTCTCCATAGCTTTCCCTGTTTGCATATTTATTTCATTTAATATCATTTCAGACATTTCAGGTGTATGGCTTCTTTTTTCTTCTATGTACACAGCTTCTAAGCTTTCTTGAGGAGGGCTAGGGCTTTGAGCCTGCCTTTTGGTCTTGCCTTTTGTCATTTTTCTGTATTTCCTTACTTTGAGCGGTGTTCCAAAGCTTTCTCTGCTTATGTGGCAAATTACCTGTTTCACCCTCAGTTCCTGGAGGGGCAGTGGCTCCCCCACAGGCTCCTGGCTTCCTCACAGGGTCCTAACTCCCCTCTGTGGGCTCCTGGCTTCCTAAGTTGTAAGGCAAATGCTGGGTGTGGCCACCCCGGAGCCTGTGGAATCTCAGGCAGGCCAGGCCTCCATGCCTTGTCCCAGGCAGGTCTCCAGGAGGTTCCCTGCAAGTGAAGGGCCTACAGGTCCCAAAGAGTCAGGCCAGAATGTTGGTTTCTGAAAAGTCCCTGATCCCAAACAGACTTGTCCAAGATGCCAGTCTCCACAATATTCCCAATCCAAACAGCCCGGGCCGCTCTGCGGGTCCGAGAGTTTCGGGTCCCAAAGAGACAGGCCAAGATGCTGCTTTCTGGGAGACTTCCTGGGGGTGAAGGGCGGGGCTACGGGCCCAAACAGACCTGGCCCAGATGCCGATCTCCAGGCAGTTCCTTGCAGATGAAGGGCGGGCCTACCAGCCCCAAAGAGTCGCGCCAAGATGCAGGTCTGTGCAGACTTTCGATCCAAACAGCCCAGGCCATTCTACGGGTCCGGGAGTTTCCGAAAAAAAAATTTTTTAACAGTGTCTCAGTATGTAGTTCAAGCTGGCCTTGAACTCACTATGTAGCCCAGGCTGGAACTCATGGTGACCCTCCTGCCTCAGCCTCCCCAGCTGGTATTACAGGTGTGCACCATCACATCTGGCATTAAGATTCTAAGGATATTAGGTTTAGGCAAGGACTTTCTGAACAGAAATTCTATTGCACAAGAAATAATGCCAAGAATAAACAAATGGGATCATAACAAACTAAAAAGCTTCTGCACAGCCAAGGAAATAACCAACAAAGTGAACAGACAACCTACAGAATGGGAAAAAATATTTTTGAGCTACTCATCAGACAGAGGATTAATATCTAGAATACATAAAGAATTCAAAAATTCCACTCCAAACAATAAAAACCAATCAAAAATGGGAAATTGAAATGAGAGACATTTCTTTAAAAAAGTAAAGATGGCCAGGTAAGTACGTGAAAAAATGTTTAGCATCATTGCTTCAGGGAAATGCAAATCAAAACAACGCAAGGATTTCATCTTATTCTAGAAAGAACTGAAAAAAAATGTTGGGGAAGTTATGTCCTTCTGCCTTATTGGTGGGAACATAAACTAACACAACTATGAAAATCAGTGTGGAGTTTCTGAAAGAAAGAAGAAAGAAAGAAAGAAAGAAAGAAAGAAAGAAAGAAAGAAAGAAGAAAGAAAGAAAAAGAAAGAAAGAAAGAAAGAAAGAAAGAGAGAGAGAGGAAGGAAGGAAGGAAGGAAGGAAGGAAGGAAGAAAGAAAGAAAGAAAGAAAGAAAGAAAGAAAGAAAGAAAGAAAGAAAGAAAGAAAGAAAGAAAAAGAAAGTTCCATTTGACCAGCTATTCCTCTTCTGGGTGTCTTCTCAAAATCTTTAATGACATCATATTACAGTGGTCTATGCATTTAGCAAGCAGCACGACTTGCAATAGCTAAATCAGTAAGTGACCTATGTCCCCACCCACAGATGAATAAAGCAAACGTGGTGTTTACACACCATAGAATACCCCTCTGCCATAAAGGAGGATCACTTGAGTCATTTGTATGAAAAGGGATGGGTGCATTTTAAGACCATAATGCTAAGTGAAATAAACCAGACTAAGGAGGTAAAACATTACATGGTCTATTTCATATCATAAGCACAAATTATAAGTAATTTGAAGAACAAAATAAAGGAGAAATGATAGGAAACAGATTGGTAGAATTTGTGGCAATGGGAAAGGGATCTGAGATGGGGGAGAGGAGAGTTTGGGGAGAGGAAGGGGAAGCAAAATAATGAAGATGAAATACACAAGCTGCCAAGTTCCCCAGATGCGTCTGATTATTATGCATCAAAAATCCAGTCACAAAAAAGTGGATCAATGGATTGATAGAGTGATGGAAAAATGACTAGATGTTCATTATTGTAAAATACAGACTGTTTAATTTGTTTGAAGTCCTCACAGTAAAAGGCACAGTGCCACGAGTCCCCTCTGAACCGTCTCCCCACTTGCAGCACACTCACCCCATTGCTCTTGCCGCTTTCTGAAGCAGCTCTGTAGTGCTCTTTCGTGAGTGTCTTTGGCTGCACTGTCTTGGCTGCCTTGGTGTCCTGAATGGATTAACACTGTCTCCCTTTTGTGATCATTTTGATGTGGGGAGGAACCAGAAGTCACACAGTGCTGGCTTAGATGAGGACTGTGAGGAGGACACAGAGTGGTGTTTTGGGAGTCTGCCTTCCCATCGGCGGCAGCATTCGCCACATATATTTTGACCAAATCTGGTAAAGTCACAAAAGAGGACTTTCAGACCTGCTTTTATTAGTATTTTCCAGAGGTTATTTCTAACTATTGGAGTTGGAAATGTTTTGCTTCTATTCATATCCCTTGACAATCTGTGTACTGGTTTGTAATTAGAAGTTGCTTCTTTTAATCTTATTTCTCTTAAGGCCCATAGTGACAATGACAACATAGACCAGTTGTGCCCCTTGACCTACGAGGCCCCCCAAGACCTTCTGACATCAGTGGGCTCTGTGGTCACCTCCCCTAATGAGCGTTACGCTCTGAGATGTTTACGCAGCCTCAAGGTATGGCATTCAAAGGACAGTGTCCCTTCCTTAGGGGTCGCTAGGTGCCATGGAGAAGCCATCAGAGCCCATGGGACCACGCCATTCCTGCTTGGATCCACCAGCTCCCAGACAGACCCCAGGTCTGTCTGTCCTTGACACTTCCTCTGGGAACCACGAGGTCTGTTAACTATCGGGAAAGAGTGGGGACCACAGCTGGAGGGGTAAAGGCACACAGGAGCCACAGGCCTTCAGGAGCTGGCAGGCAGATTTCACAGAGTAGAAAAACAATTTACACAATGTCATTTTTTAATAGCCACTGAAGAGAATGTTTGTATTATTTTCTGGTTTGACACTTTGTTTTTGTTTTTGTTTTGGGTTGTTTTGTTTTGTTTTTTTGAAGCAGGGTCTCACTATGTGGCCTAGGTTGACCTTGAACTCATGGCGATCCTCCTGCCTCAGCCTCCCATGTCCTGGGATGACAGACATGTACCACTATGTCGGGTCCCAGTTTGGGACTTCTAAGTGTATACTAAAGACTTATTTTCTACTGTGGAATTATTGGCAGAAATGCTTTTACTTCCTCATTTTAATTGTTTATTGTCTAATTATGTACAGAAAAATGCTGTTTTCTTGGTACACAGTTCTACGAGCTCTGACAATATACAGCCTGTACTCACAGCCCCATTCATAGTGCGCGCGCACACACACACACACACACACTTCCTGTCTGGCTGTTCAGAGTCTTTGGAATTTTCTCCCCCAGTTTGTACTTTACCTGGAGAAACCGAGGCCACATAAAGGTCTTGGAACTCCACTGAAACACAGCATCTGAAGTACCTTGTGAATGTTTATCCTCCTCTTAAAACAGAGTTGGTCACAGGAAGAGAAGTTGGTGAAAGGGGGTCTGTTTGAGCAAACAAGGTGAACTTTTTGCAGTATGAGTTCAAAATGTTGCACAGGCTGGACAGAGTGAGGGTGCTGGGCCCAACTCTCTGTGCCAGATCCTGCTTTGGCCATTCACTAGCTGTGTGACCTTGGGCAAAGTGCACCATGGCTCTGTGCCTCCCTTTTCTCATTTGTAAAATGGGTTTGCATAGTATCTACCTCTAGACAGGTACTGTAAGGATTAACTGAGGATTTTGGTCCATGGTAGGCAAGCAATTAACATTTTCCCTCTCTCTTTATACTGAACATTGTTAAATCCTATTTTCCCTTTTTATTTTGGGGGGGTTTGTGTTTTGTTTTGTTTTGTTTTGTTTTGTTTTGTTTTGTTTTGTTTGAGATGAGGGTCTCTCTCACTAGGTAGTCCAGGCTGGTTTTGAACCCATGGTAATTCTCTGCCTCAGCCTCCAGGTGCTGGGATTTAGGTGTGCACCACCACGCCTAGCTAAATCTCTGTTTACAAGTGTGTTTCACTGCACAGGCACAAGGCAGAGCTCTCTGTGCTGCCTGCAAGCTGGCTTTGTGCTCAAGCCGCCTGCAGATCCCTGGAGCGAGGAGGGAGGAAAGGCCTGTCTCAGCAGCAGCCGCACCGCACCTCCTCGGGACAAGAACCCGCCGCTCCTCGCGCTTCTGGCCACACTGGGGTCTCGGTTCTCACAGTGGCTTCCAAACCATTCCAGGAAGTGGTCTGGCAGGAAAAGGCCTCAGCAGCGGTGTCAGTTGCTGACCGCGCCTCTTTCTGTCCCCTCTGCCACCTGCAGACTCATGCCCCACTCATCTAAACCCTCCTTGCTCTCGGTTACTGGCCAAGGACCCCCCACCCTCCTGCCAGGGTGAATTTCCTCCTGAGAACAGCTCCCCTCCTCGCAGATGACCCCCTGCAGACACTGGGGGTGATGTGATACGGGCACCCCGGGCACAGCAGGGCCAGGGCTCAGCCAGCCTGCAGAGCTGTGCCCATCCCTGCCCAGGTATGCTTTTTTTAGTGAGGAAGAAAACTGGCCCCCCAATAAGATCATCAAAACGTCTTCTCCAGAATGAGGAATTGTGGCATTTTAAATTGGTGAACCCATTCTATTAAAGGCCACAATTTAAGCAAGAACCCCAATTAGATAACAGTTCCAGATTTTAAGCATGCAGGTGAAAGTAGATTGGCTGAATTTCCATTTGCAGCAGAAGCACCTTGCAAGCCCCAGAACCCTGCAGTCACATAGCGCTTTGGCAACTCGTGAATTTTCTGTGCCCGTAGTGTGCCAGGGACACAGGATCATGGCTTGTCCCTGTCTGCCTGTCTGAGGCTTCAGTGGGGATACTCAGCGGGATCCCCACGGGAGCCTCTATGCTCACGGTGAGAATTGGCGGGGTTGAACCCCCTCACAGATGCCTGGACGTCCTGGCCACCGCAAGGCCTCACATGGGAGGCTCGAGGCCCCAATGTCACAGTGAACAAGCTGGAAGCTGTGCAGCCACCGTGCTCTAACCCTGGAGGTTCCCACCATGACTCTCACCAAGTTCCATGGATGACGAGTGAGCTAGGAGCCCACCTGCGCCCCCAGGGAGCAGCCCAGCTTTCCACGGGAGTGGGGTTAGAGAATCTGTGCCGCTCTTCAAAACCGCTATACTGACCCTCATAAATTTACAACATACTAGAGATACTAGTAAATAATCTTAGAAATGATTTCAGGTGTTTCTTAAAAAGTCACAAAAGGTGTTATGTTATGGTTTAGACCTAAGACCTTCCCAGATCTCTCAAGTCTTCAGAGGAGGGGCTTTGGAAGGGGTTTGGTCACTCCTGTGCTATACTCACCCAAGGACTGGTTCACTGCTGCATGTGCAGTGAGGGGCCAGGGCCTGGTCAGAAGAGAGGGGTCACTGGGGTGTGGCCTACAAGAGTGTCTTCCCGTCCCCAGTCCCTCCTTCTCTCTGCTTCCTGGTTGCTATGGGACAAGCTGCCATCCTCCACCACACTCTCCTGCCATATTTCTTGGCCTAAGAGCCAGTTGACCATGGACTGAACACTCTGAAACTGTAAACCAAAATAAACCTCTTCTCCTTTATATGGTGGGTGTCAGGTATTTCATCCCAGCAATGGGAAAGTGACTAACATGTTATGTAAAAAATACATGTGCGAAATTGGCATTGTTGATGTCAGAATTTCATGTTTACTCTACTCGAATGTTCAAAAGAAGAACTTTATTTTCTACAACTGACCCCATTGTCATCGGAGCCGCACCATCTCTGTGGGTAGACATAGGTTGCTTTTAATGTTATTTCAGCCTCCTTTGGCTTCATTAGCTGCCTTCTACTTAGAATGCTCCCCAGTGAAACGTGTTCACTGCACCCCCTCCTCTTCCCAAGTTGGCCCCCAAGGCAGGAGCCTTGTTGGGCAGGACAGCCTTGGTTCCATCTGTCCTCATATCAGTGCTGTTAAGGGGCAGTGGCCCTGTCCTCAGAGTGGGCTGGCAGCTGGGCAGAGCTGTGGCCAATAGGACATCCTAGGGTCTGCTGGCCTCCGTGCTTAGCCACCTCTGGTCCCCTTGCTCTCGCCAGAGCTGCACAGCCTCAGGCTCCTATTTGACATTCCACCTGGTCTCTTGCCTGGTAGCTGTCACCTGTGTATCTCTCCGAGAACCTGGGCTGACTTGTGCCACTTTCACCCATAGATCACGGCTGGGGCGAGGCTAAGGTACACACAATGGTGACTGTCCTGGGGTGTTCATAGGGCAGCTGCTGACCCTGCCTGAGGTAACCTGCGCCCCTCACATGCCACATGGAGGCCATGGGAGACCAGGCATGCTGACCCCGGGCCGTCTGCAGGGCCTCCTTCCTGTTGTTCCTTGGCCTTCTTTCCTGCACCCCCGCATCTCCGCTTCCCCTGGTGGGAGCTGTTCCCTCCCGCCCTCCCCTCAGACCTTGAAGCAAGGAGGTCTGCGGGGCATCAGTTTCTACCAGGGAGAGTGGTGGGAAATGGGGGACCAGCAAAGAGCCAGGGTACCCTGCTTGGGAGAGCTCTGCTTCCTGTAATTGAGCTGGGTCCCAGTCATGGCTGGAGCATGTGGGGACCAGGCACTGGTCTCAGTCCCTTTCCTGTGGCTGGAATAGCACAGCACCTGCTATGAAAACCCTAAATGCTAGATGCTCCTGGGCTGGTGCTGGGGATGCTGGGCTCCCAGGAGCATGGGCTGGTGTCGGGGTGGTCAACCCATGGCCTAGTATGGGCACAAAGAGCCTGGCAACACAGAGACTGGCACCCTCTGCCCTGATGTCAGAGGCCACGCAGGAAGTCCAGGTAGCCACAGCAGGTGACCTGAGGAGCATGGCTTGTCCCACTCTCCACCTCACAGGTCCAAGGACTTCCCCAGGGCTCAGGCCCATGCCTCTCATCTTTTAGGAAGATGACTCTGTTAACATGCAATGACCTGATTGTTCTTATTTTTAAATGTACAAATATGTTTAAATTGTTTTCAGTTTCCATCTCTAAAACAACACATTTGGGTAGAGAAAACCCACCTAAGCATAAATTCCCTGAGCATCTTCATTTTTAAGGTATGATGAGGTCTTTGGATCAGTTTGAAAACTGGGTGCTGCTGCGGTTTGGATCAAAACTAACTCCTGTACTCAGTGATGGGGATTCAGGAAGGGGCATGGACCTGGCGGTGGATACATTCACTGCCGAGTCCTTGGCTGGCTGGGATGTTAGGAGCGGTCCAGTCCTCTGGACGGGGCTTTCTCCCCAGCTTGTGCCTGAGCATCCCGGCTGCAGGGAGCTGAGCAGCTTTCCTCCTCCACCCCTCCTGCACAGTGTTTCTGCCTCACAGAGGCCAGGAGTGAGGGAGCCCCTTACTCTGGACTGGACTCTCTGAATCCATGAGCCAAAATAAACCTGTCTTTCTTTATGCCATTTTTTTCCAGAGATTTTTCTCAAAAACTGACAGCACAGCAACCTAGTGCAGTCACTGTCTCCTAAAGGTGGTAGCTTTGCTTCTTCACCAAGAAAATAAAATCAGGAGAGGAGAGGAGAGGAGAGGAGAGGAGAGGAGAGGAGAGGAGAGGAGAGAGAGGAGAGGAGAGGAAAGGAGAGGAGAGGAGAGGGCCTCCTATAACCACCAACACTCCTAGCCTGGCTGCTTGTCCTCACAGCCCCGTCCCCTCTTCCCCTATCTCAGCGAGCATCTCCTGCCCAGCCCAGTGTGCTCCTCTGGCTCTGCCCTGCTCTCCGCTGCCCAGGCCTCATCACGCTGTGCCCTGTGGGTCTCTGCCCCACACGGCTTTCTCCCTGGCCTCCTCAGCAGCACATGTGTACCTCTGGTCACCATCTTCCCTGAGCTCCACACTCTCCTGCCATTCGGCTCCTGGGCCTCTCAACATGCTCCTGGGACACATATTTCAGACTCAGTGTGCCTGGCCCCCAGTGCTCAGCTAACCCACCCCAACCTCTGCCACTCCGCCTCTGAGCATGGCACCTGCGGTAGCTCAGGTGCAAACCCGGGACACGTTCTGGATTCCTTCCTTCTCCTCACACCCAGACGCGGCCATCAACAAAGCCAAGATGTGACCACTTCCTGTCACCCCTATGGCAGCCACCCTGGTCCAAGCCACTGTCATCCCACAGTGGGGGCTTTTACCCAGTCTTGCCTGCCTACACACATGGTCAGAGCTGACTCCTAACAAGTCCCTGTACTCAAGATCCCCCAGGGCTTAAGTCACACTGGGAGCCCCAGACCACAGTACAGCCCAAGGGCTGGCGATTGGTGGCCCTCTCCTGCCACATCCGCCACACTCACACGCTGGTGACCTCGCTCTGCCGGCTAACTGTCGCCCTCCTTCTGGTCAGCCTAGGACGGACCAACCTCGTTCTCACTGCATCTTCCTCGGCCTTTCTTCCCATCATGTCATTTGCACGCAGCCTC
The DNA here is from genome assembly GCA_004027295.1 of Dolichotis patagonum. NCBI lineage: Eukaryota > Metazoa > Chordata > Mammalia > Rodentia > Caviidae > Dolichotis > Dolichotis patagonum. Next base: position 73,048 of record PVJX010005864.1, on the reverse strand, counting down.
CCCGGGTCTCTGCGATCATTTCTTTGGTTAGTTAGCAGACTCTCGGCCCCAAGTAGCAGCTTCATCAATACACACACCTCACAACTCAGCCACCAAGGGGTCCCATGGGAGAAGCGACAGTGTCCATTTAAGGATCACACACTGAAGTGTTCTAAACAGTTGGCTTCCGGGCCTTTTCTTAACACAAATACAATTTATTTTAAATCTTTTGGGGACTCTCTTGGGAGTATAATGGTATACTTTTGGTTTTCATTTAACATTAGATTATAAATGTTTTTCCAAGTCTCTTCCAAACCTGGTCATCAACTCTTTGAGCTGGAGGAAACCTTAGAGATTTTTCGATCTGACTTATCATGCAGACGACAAGATGAGGCACGGGGGTGGGGAGTTGTTTGAGTTTCTCCAGACGCTTCAGGACCTCGGGGATTTCCAGCTGACTGAGCGGGTGCGGGCGGAAGGCTGGCTGCCACGCGCTGGTGGACACATCTCCAGGCCGGTGTCCCTCCATTCCACAGACCCGGGCTGCCGGTGACGCTCTGCTTTCTTCAGAGACCTCGTCCACAGGGATCCATCCCTGCCTCCCTTTCTGTCAGCAGCCCGCCCCAAGGAGAGGAGCGAGACCCATGAGACAGGATCTAGGAGACGCGCAAAGCGGTCAAGCTCGCCCCTGCCTGCAGATCAAGGCGCTCTGTTGAAAGGGGAAGATTTGAACTTGGGGGCAGGAGGAGCACAACTCGCCCCCAAGCCAGAGACGAAGGCACAGCCCCTGGGGGGACAGAAGTTAAGCACTACTGGTCACAGAGTGGCACACCTGTGTGCCCAGAGGAAGTCGCCACTCACTGTTCGGGCGACCTCAAGGGTGTCCAGGGTGATGGGCCAGCTCCACGTCAGACTGAAGGCCGGATCACTGCCTTGTGGCTGTGAAGGGAGCCCGCTCCCTTGGGGTCTTGAGCTTCCTGCTTCACATGGGGGAACTGAGGTGCCTCTGGAGTCGCAGCGCACTGCGGTCGTGGGGTACCTATGAGCGGTGCCCCCAATCACGTGACCACACACTTGGCATCTTCCTCCTGCGAATGGGACACATAGCAGCAAGAACCCACACTCAGCCCTCTGGATCCTCGGCCTCTGTGTCTGCTGATTCAACCAAGCACAGACAGAGAACACTTGAAAACAAAGGTGTAGACAGAGATATACGAATATACAGACCCCTGGACATGGGTGGATCCCGGCTTCTCACCCTTATTCCCTGCACATTCAGTAGAACAACCCATGCGCAGCCTTGTCGCCATACAAGGTATTCCAGGCAATCAGAGATGATTTAGCTTATTCAGGAGGTCGCTATAGGTTATTCGTACATCCTGTGTGAGGGATTCAGCATCTTCAAACCTGGGTACCCGTGGAGGGGAGGGGTTACCTGGGAACCATATACACCAATGGAAAACTGTACAGCCTAGATGTGAGATGCAAACAAATAAGATCACATTTTCTGAGATAAAACCACAACACCGACAGCAGTAACTGTAATACTGTGTGTGTGTGTGTGTTTGCGTGAGACAGCATCTCACCATGTAGTCCAGGGTGAGTTCTCAGCAAGTCTCCTGCCTCAGCCTCCCAAGTGCTGGGGATTATAGACTGGAGGCACTAAGCCATTAGCAATAGTAATTCTTGCCTATACACGATTCCAGGAAACTCAGAAGCCAGGTGTCATGAAATAGAAATTTTCAAATTTTCTTGTTCTATTAGAATTTCCTTCCTCCACAGCTTTCTGATTTAATAAGAAAGAAATTGTGCCCAGTGATCAAGACAAATAGCACCCCCTCAGATACACTGTGGTTTTAGGTTGTTTTCTTATTATACAATAATATTGGTTAGTTTCCTTTCTCCATTACAAAAGTAACAGTTTATTGTGAAAAATTTAGAAGCAAAGTAGAAAAAAGGAAAATATAACCAAAATGTCACCACCAAGAGCCAGCAGCTATGAACAATATTGTGGTGTCTCTGTATGCTTTGTAGTTTGTTGCGAGCCTACTCTGCATCTAATTTTATGTCTAGCTTTTTCTTAACACGATGAAATACGGTTTTCCAAAATACTTCCCTATTGTTCTCCCTGTTGCCAATTCCCCATAATTTTACATAGTGCTGAAATGAATATAATTCTTCATAAAGCATTTTCTGCTGCTAGGAAAACATTTCTTAGCCTAAGTTCCTAGAAGTGAAATTACTCTGTTAAAGTAATTATGTACATTCTTTGGTACATACCATTCATTTAAAGGGCATTCAAAAATTGGTGGAGAAATTTGCAATCTTTCACCAGTCTTGGATATTTTAATGATAATTGGTAAGTAATGTTATTTTGTTTCTAAAGTTTAATTTATATTGTTTGCCAATGAGTCTAAATAGTACAAAACATTTATTAAATTCTAGGCTAACTTTTTGGTGAAACATTGTACTTTGTCGTAGGCAAATGAATTTTGGGTAGTACAGTGGGGTTTTTTAAATTAAATTATTTGACACCATAGTTAAGGTTTAACTTTGTGTCAAATATGTTATAGATTTTTTTCAGTGTCTCCTTATTAGCATTTTCATTTTGTTTGTGCTTCCTTTGGGGGATTTAAAATGCTTTAATTTCTATTTAGACAATTTAATATCCTTTTATTTCTGAGTCTTTTACTGGATTTGTCCTCTGAATGACTTTTCCCATTCAGAGATCAGGCAAATATTCACCACCACTTTTTAATAGATTTTTTTTACCTTTTTTTTTTTTTTTTTTTTTTTTGGTGTGTGGAGAAAGTTTGCTTATGTTTGCCATGTTTGAATTATGATAAAAATGTATGTAAGATACAAATTTCCAGTTTAACCTTTTTAAAATGTACAATTTAGTGGCATTAGCTATATTAAAAATGTTACACCACCATTTCCAAAACTTTCTTGCCATCCCAAACAGAAACTCCGTGCCCAGTAAAGAATACGTCCTTGTCAGCCCCTGCTCCAGCCGCTGGTCACCTCCTGTCTACCTTGTCTCTATGAGCTGCTGCTTTGCATCAGCAGGTTGCCCACGCCTGTCCTGCTGCCCTGGGCTAATTTCACTTTGCATAACCTGTGCAAGTTTCATCCATGCTGTAGGGCATGTCAGAATTTCCTCTTTTCAAGAAGGTGGGTTGATGGTTGGGCTTTACCTTCTGATCATCATGCACACTGCGATCCACACTGGTATATCAGTAACTTTTCCTCTCATTGCTGTGACAAAATACCCAATGCCTCAAATTAAGGAAGGACATGTTTATTTAGCTCAAAGTTTGAGGTTTCAGTCAATAGTCAGAGGGCTCCAAGGCAGGGTGTTGTGGCACACGGGCAACACTTCGAGGTGGCAGAAGAGAGTAAAAGTCACAAGAGCAAAGGCGGCGAGAGCAAGCCTCTTTTCTTCCCTTATACTGTAATCAGGTTACCCCCTCCCCCACGGCAGGTGCAGCACCCCACCATCTGGGAGCCCTCCTTTTGCACAGGATGAGGATGTTTACAAAGTAAAGATCTTGGTCCCCTGCTGAGTCACTTAAACTTCTAGACTTCTCAAGTTGACATAATGTATCAACCATTACAACCCCTATACAGGTAACTGTTGGAGTGCTTGCTGTTAAGACTTTTAGAATATGCCCAGAAGTAGAACTGCCGGATGAGATGCTAAACCTGGGTGCCTTTGTTCTTAGCACCACACTGCCACAGTGGCGCACCCTTCAAATTCTGGTTATAAATCCAATTATTGGATATGTAATTAGCAAATTTCCCTCCCACTGTGTAAATTGCCTTTTCACTCCATCAACAGGTTCTGTATTACTAGCCAGGCTCCCCCGAGAGCTAGACCCAGCAAACCTTACATACACAGAAAGGCTGAAGATGAGGAGCTGGCCCCTGTGATGACACAGCTTGCAGACTCCCCATCTCCAGCTGGGCCGAGGGGCTCACGACCAACAGAGCTGACGCTGCAGACAAAGCCCGACTACAGACTTCTGAACACCTGCTCTCCTGCTTAGGGGATGAACGTCTTTTTGTTCTACTCAGGCCTTCAACTGATTCAGTAAGACTCACCCTTGCTGTGGAGGGAGGCTGCTTTCTACTACTAATTAAAATGTCAATCTTATGTTTAAAACCCCACCTGGATACATCCAGAATAACATTTGACCAAATGAGTGGACACCTCATGACCCAACCACTTAGACACACAAAATTAAAATATAGTTCTTTTAATATACCAAAGTATTTAATTCTCTATTTCTTCTTTCATTGCCTCTGCTTTTGATGTCACATTTACGAAATCAGTACCAACTCCAAGATCATACAGATTCTCCTCTATACTGTCTTCTAAGTATTCTGTAGTTCTGCTCTTGTACCTAGGATCTATTTTTAGATAAATTTTTGTGTATGGTGTGAGGTAAGGATCCAACTGCATTCTTTTGCATGTGAATATCCAGTTTTCCATGCACCATTGTTGAAAAACTATTCTTCTGCATTGATTAGTTTTGATAACCTTGGTGAAAGTTTGACCACATATGTGAGGATTTATTTCTGGGCTTTCATTTCTGTTGCACTGAGCCATATATGTATGTGTTTATGCCAGTATCACACTGTTTTGATTATTGTAGCTTTATAATATATTTAGGAATCAAAAGACATGAAACCTTCCACTTTATTCTTTTTCAAGACTACTTTGGCTATTCTGGGATCCTTGAAATTTAAATTCCACATTAATGTTTATTTTTTGGATTTTTCATACCCCTGCAGAAAGTATCATTTAATTGTTGATAGAGGTCACACTGAATGTGCAGGTTCTTCTACATAGTTTTGACATCTTACTGTGAAGTCTTCTAATCAATGAACATAGAGATCTATTCATTTACCTATGTCTACTTTAGTTTCTTTCAACCACTTTTTGGATTTTTCATGATACAAGTCTTTCAGTTCCTTGGTTAATTTTTAAATATTTTATACTTTTTAGTGCTCTTGTAAATCAAATTTTTCTCTTAATTTTCTTTTTGATTTGTTCACTGGTAGAAATACAACTGGTTCTTGCACATTAACTTTGAAGCTTATGATTTTGCAGAATTTATTAACTTTTAATTGAATCTTTAAGGTTATCTATATGGAAGAGCATATCATCTGCAAACAGAGATAATTTCACTTTTTTTCTTTCAATTCAGATCTTTTATTTTTCTTGCCTAATTGCTCTAGCTAAATTTCCAATACTACATTAAATAGAAGTGGTGAACGTGGGCATCTTAGCCTGTTTAGATCTTAGGGATAAATTTTAGTCTCAGAGGGGAAGGAGATCAAGAGATGAAGTGGGGGAGGAGAATGGAAGAAAGGGATAAGAGATAAAAAGGAGCTGGGATGTGTTATGTACATGTTACGATTCCATACAGGGAATGTAAACATTATATACTGCAAACATGTACAAAAAGAACAGGGGAGACCCAGGGATGGGTGGAGGGGTGAAGGAAGGAAGGGAAAGGGATGAACGGAGGGATTAAAATGTGTTGCTATGTTCATGCAAGGAAGGTAAATGCTATGTACTACGCACATCACTAACAGCATAAATATTTCTAATTAAACAAATTTATTCTTTTACAGTTAATGTTTCATGTGGTCCTTTATTATTATGCTCCCTTATTTCTAGTTTGTTGAGTGAGGTTTTTTGTTTTAATCCTAACAGGGTGATGACTTTTGTCAAATCCCTTTTCTGAATCAACTGAGATGCGTATGTGAGGTTTTGCCCTCCTCTGACATATTGACATGTCATTTTATGTTGCCTGTTTTTGTATGTGGAACCACACTTGCATCCCAGAAATAAATCGTACACAGCCATAGTGTAGGATCCCTTCACTATGCTGCTGAGTTTGGTTTGCTAGTATTTCTCTGAGAATATTTGCTTTAGGATTTTCAAGGTTGATTGGTCTATAGTTTTACCATAATGTTTTCATCTGGTCTTAGTAGCCAAGTATTCCAGCCTCAGAGTATGAGTTAAGAAGCATTCACTCCTCCTCAAATTTTTGAAAGTCCCTGACAAGAACGGATGCCGGTAATCTAAATGTTTGATAGGATTCCCAGTGAAGACATCAGGTCTAGAGACCTTTCCTGAAGTCAGGAGTTTTTGATTACTAATTCAATTTTCTTACCAGTTGTAGGTCTACTCAGATTTACTATTTCTTCATCATTCAGGCATGGTAAGTTTTGTGTTTCTAGGAACTTGGTATGTCATCTATGATTAGCCAATTTGCTGGACAGTTGTTCACAGTTCTTTCTCATAATAAACCCTATTTCTATAAAATCATTAGCAGCATCTTCCATTTTAAGTTCTGATTTTATTAATTTTAGTCTTCTCTATATTATTCTGAACCAATCAAGCTAAAAGTTTGTCAATTGTGTTAATCTTTTCAAAGGATCAGCTTTGGGTTTTGTCAATTTTCTGTATTGTCTTTCTTTTCTTTATTTATCTCTAATCATTATTATTTTCTTACTTCTGCCAAGTTTGAGTTAACTTGTTCTTTTCTGGTTCAAATTAACCAGCTGATTTTAAAAATCACATTAACAAATTGAAGGGAGAAATCATTCTATATTTAATTACAAAGTTAGGTGGTTCATTTAGGGTCTTTCTGTCTCTTAGTGAGTTTACAGGTATGACACTACCTCAGCATTATTTTTGCTGAATCCTGTAAGTTTTTATTTTTTTTTTTTACTTTCATTCTTCTTCAAGTGTTTTGTAACCTCCTCATGGTTTCTTCTTTTATCCTTTGGTTGTTAAAAATGTGTTGTGCATTTTTCACAAATATGCATATTTTTTCCAGTTTTCTTTCATTGTTGCTTTCTCACCTCACCTCACTGTGGTCACAGAAGATGCCACGTAAGATGGGAGATCTGTCATCTGACACATGATCTATCCTGGTGAGTGGTCCACGTGTGCCTGGGAAAACATGGGTTCTGCTGAGTCCTATGGAGATGTCTGATCTGCAGACCTAGACTTCTATGGTACTGGTGAAATCCTATTTCTTCTCTTCTCTCTGAGCTTTCTACCTCTTGCTGAGAATAAGGTATGGTAGTCTTCATATTTGTACAACTGTCTATTTATCCCTTCAATGGTGTTAATATTTGCTTCACATATTTCAGTGGTCTGTTATTAGGTAAGCAAATGTTTAGCACTGATGAATTTACTTCCTATATTAAATTTTTATTATTGTATAATATCCTTTGTTTCCCAGAAACCTTTTTGAATTGAAGTATGTTATTTTCTATCAGTGTTTGTCTTTTGTTTTGTTTTTGTTTTGGAGATGGGGTCTCATTATATAGTGTGGGCTGGCTTTGAACTCACTATGTAGCTCAGGTTGGCCTCAAGTTTATGGCAACCCTCCTGTCTCAGCCACCCAAGTTCTGGGCTTACAGGCATGCACCACTCAGCCTGACACCTGTCTTGTCTGATATCTACACAAATACAACTGCTCTCACTTGGTTGCTATTTGCATGGAATATCTTTTTCCACCTTTCTACTTTGAACATATTTGTGTCTTTTGATCTAATGTGAGTCTCTCATAGACAGCATATGGTTAGATTTAGTTTTTAATCTATTCTTCTAGTTCTCTGCATTTTTGGGGGAAAGTTTAGTCTGTTTATATTTAAAGTTATTACTAAAAAGAAAGGACCTGTTTCTGCCACTTGGCTATTTTTTTTTCTGTGTGCCTCACAGTTTTTGGATCTGTACTTCCTGCACTACTTTTTTGTTTGTTTGTTTTTTTGTTTGTTTGTTTAGTCAATTTTTTTCTCTGGTGAAATATTTTAATTCCCCTTCCATTTCCCTTTGTGTATATTTGATAACTATCCTCATGCTTAACTTAAAGACCATATTTAGAGTCCTAAAGTTTTAAGCTCTCATTTAAATTTATACCAGATTTTCTTCAATAACATACAAAACTCAGCCTAAAAAGCCCTTTCCACAATTCTTTTCACTTATTAATAATACAAAATTATACTTTTTGTCAATTTTGTGTCCAAAACCATAGATTAACAACTGTTTTATGCATTAGTTTCTAAGCCTGTGTAGAAAACAAAGAAATGTAGTTACGAAGTGCAGTGAGGGTAATTTCAGCCTTTATAACTTAGTATGAAATTACGCTTAGCAGATAGCACTGTCCCATTCTACAGCTCCAAAGTGCCATCCAGTGTCCCTCGCTTCAGCTTGCAGGCCTTTCTTTCTGTGTTTGCTGAGGGCAAGAAGCTGCTGCAATAGACTCCCGAGGCTTTGCACCGCTATAGGGCACTGTCTGGGCCTGGTTGTCGTCCATGGGAGTTTATATCTGTAACCCCAAGGAGAAGTTACCAGAACTCTAGTAAATTCCAGTCTACCTCTTCCAGTGCAGCCCACAGTGAGAATAAAGAGACAAACACATGTCTGTAGTCATGGGGAGCTAAAGGGGTCCTAAATCCAGACAGAACAATGGCTACACAGAGCAAAGATCTCAACCAGGGTTTTATTGATTCTTAAAGAGGGGAGCAGCTGGGGGATGAGTGACTGTGAGAGTGAGAGTGGCAGGAAGTCTATGAGTGCTGGGAGCTGGGCTGGGCAGGAGGTGAGATAGGGCCTCTGCAGTAGGCAGGGGGAGAGAGAGAAAGAGAGAGAGAGAGAGAGAGAGAGAGAGAGAGAGAGAGCGCCAGAGAGAGAGAGAGAGAGAGAGAATCAGATTCTGATAACAGCTTCAAGTCTGGAGGAATCTACATAATATAGTGTGAGGAAGTGTCTTGTGTCACTTCTTCAACTTTGATGACTGGCCCTCCTGCCCTGGGATGTCATGGTCTCTTTCTCCAGGCTCAGTCCCAGCCAACAGCCTCACATCTCTCAGCCTTGGTCATGGCTTAGTCGTAGGAGCTCTAGGCAGGCATTGCTGACCTGTTGCATTGCTTCCAGGGCTACACAGCAGTGGCTCTACTAGATCTTTTTGCATTGTCAAAGCCAGCTGAGGGGGCGGTATTTTCCTAGCCAGCTCTGCACTGTCAGGGCACGGAAGTGGGGAAAGGTGAGCTAGCATGGAGACAAAGGGCCTTCTTTCAAGGATGCAGTCCCAGTGGGCCTCCACAGCTACCCAGGAATGCCCTTTCCTTTCTTTCACTTTGGAAAGATGGTTTTACCAGATATAAGGCTTTCTGTAGATTTTTTTTCCTGCCAGGATATTGAATATATCAGTCTACTACTTTCAGCCCTGAGCTTTTTAATGAAATGTCCATCAATAAATATTGAGGGCCCTTGGAACTTGATGAATCACCTTTCCCTTATTCTTTCAAGATTCTCTCTTGCTTTTCAACAATGTGATTATAACGTGTTTTGGTGTGGGCCATTTCCAATTTATCCTACATAGAGTTCATTCTGCTGGGATATTTTTTTTTCATAGTTTCCCAAAATTTGGGGAATTTTCAGCCAGAATTTTATTACTCAAATAATCAACAGTTATTTATCTTAATAGTATATCTGTCTCTTCTCTCTCTTCCCCCTGGAACTCCCACCATGCAAAATGTGGTCAGCTTTGTTGTGTTCCTGAGTTTTGCTCATTTCCTCAGTCTCAAAATATGTTTATTTTCCTGTATTCAAGTGCAACTAATTATTCTGTCTGCTCAAATCCATTTTTGAGTCCCTCTAATGAATTTTTCATTTCAGTTATTGCACTTTTTTGATCCAGAATTTCTTGTTTTGCTTTTTATGTTTTCTATATATTGATATTTCCATCTTGTTCATATATTACTTTTCTGTCCTGTTTATATCTTTTTTACCTATCTGTACATCTTTAAGACAGCAGTTTTAAAGTCTACGTCCAGTAAGTCTGATACCTTATCCCTCATGTTTTGGAACCAGACCTGCTTATCTCTCTGCATGCCTTTAGAAGTCCTGTTTAACAATGAATGTGTGGAAGTCCCATTTTCTTTCCTCATAGTTTGCCATTTTGTGTTCTTTTCTATTGTTACAGGTTGTGTCTGTCCCAGGGGTCAGCCGGATATGTAAATTCAGTGTCTTCTTGCCTCTACACTGGGCGTGCATTGCTACTTTCTAAATTCTCCCCTGTGTGCAGCTGTTTTTACTGTTCTAGTCCTCAAATGCCTAGCTCTCAAAAGGAGAAAAGGAAGAATATGTAGATAACAGAAAAGCAAAACACTAGCCTTTTGAGGTCTTCTGAAAACTGACTGCTTCAGTCAGAAGGGGTTGCAACAACAGCCTCCACCTCTGTACCCCTGGATTACAGCAGAAATCAATGATGAGAACACCAACCTGTCTCCTTCTCTGCAGTGTCTGGAGGGCATGGTCCTTCTGGCCAACTCTGACTCTGGTAAGACACAAGGTGCTCTTCCAGGGTCAAGTGTGTGATGGTCTTAGGGTTCAGGCAGGTGACAAAAGGCAGCCGCTGAATGCTGAGGTCTGGACCTAATCAACACTAGCCATGCTGTGCCATGTGAGCTTCCCCTGGGCTTACAGGCCCCTGAATAGTCTTTAGAGCTCCTATCTGGGCACAGCAGACCTGTTCTGCCTATGCACTGGTTTTCTGGCAGAAGGGAGAGAGATTTCTGGAACCTAGTTCTCTGCTATTTTCCTGGTCTACTTGATAATGCCCTTTGATGCAAAAAAAAGTTTTTCATTTTTATGAAATTCAATTTTTCTATTTTCCTTTCTTTGTGCTTTTGATGGCATACTTGAGAAACTATTCCCAAATCCAAGGTCATATAGATTTGTTCCTGTGCTCTTCAAAGAAGAGTCTACAGTTTAGCTCTTATATTTGGGTCTCTGACCACTCCATTTTTAGTTACTTTTTGTGTCAGGCATTAGGTAAGAGTCAGTTTCATTCTTCTGCATATGGATCTTCAGTTTCATAGCACATTTTTTGAAAACAGACTGAGTGGTCCTGGTGCTCTTGTCCATGTGACAGTTTAGTTCTGGGATCTCAATTTTATTCTTTGATCTGTATGTCTACCTTATGCCAATATTATGCTGTTTCGATTGCTGTAACTTTGAAGTAAGTTTTTAAATCAAGAGACATGAGTCATCCAACTTGGTTCATCATTTTTTTCAAGATTGTTTTGAATATTCTGCAACATTTGCCATCCCCTATAAATCTGAGGACCTATAATTTCTCCAGAAAAAGTATCACTGTGGCTTTGGTAAGAATTGCATTGAATCTCTATGTATCACTTTGAGTAGTGTTGTCATCTTAGCAATGCTAAGCCATCTGTTCCATAAATGCAGAATGTCTTTCCATTTATTTGGGTCTTCCTCAGTTTCTTCCAATAATGTTTTTGTAGTTTTCATCACCCTGGGAAAAAGCAGAGCTACAAGAGGACAAATGAGCTTCTTTGCGGAAGGCAGAGTTCTAAAGCTGTACCGCACCCCACTCACACTCGTGTGCACTCAGTTGTTCATTCAATAAGAACAGCAATGAGCCTGTGCCACATGGAACAATACTGGGGACACAACAGCAAACAAAACAGATGGTACTGCACGATGGGACCTGCGCTGCTGGCTGAGCACTGAGGAATCAAAAGCACATCAGAGTCTGCCCTCAGCGCTCAGTCTGTTAGGAGGTCAACCGACACCAGTACCAGGACAGTGACACACAGAGGGACCACTGGAGATAATGAGCCCCACATCACACCACACATGTGTGCCAAACCCAGGCTAGGTAGGGGCCATAGTGCTGTATGGCCCAGTGTTCAGCAGCAGGAGTTTATCACAGAATGAGGAGGACCAATTATGAACCAGGAAGAGGAAATGCCACATGCCAAGTCCTGCAGCCAAGACTGTTGTAGCAGGAAGTGCAACAGGGCAGGACACAAGGCCGGGCAGACACTGCACGGCCTCGGGAGCCCTGCTAAGGGCTTGGGATGCTACCTTGAGGCCGCAGATGCCTACTAGGGGATGACCAGCTGTGCAGTGACTCGTTCAAACCCTTGCTTTAGAGAACAGATTACAATTTCAGGAAGGAGAATGAGTTAGAAAAGCTACACAGGAAATAGACATGGGAGACAAGATCGCCTGCATAATGTGTGTGGGAACAGTGTGGGCCTGGTCTAAGCATGAGACCCATGAGGGGGATAAGTTGGTGAGGCAGGAAGTGACAGTCATGTCTAGGAAGTGTGAGGAAGAGCGATGAGACAGTGACCCTCCCAGCACTCTAGAACCTAAATGGGACTGTGGTGAACCTCCAAACAGCAAGCCAGGTGGAGCTGAGCAGAGCAGCTCACAACCGGTAAATATCTCCTGTGCACTCAGGTAACTCAAGTGAAAGCCCTACACCAGGCACCTGGAGGAAATACTGTATATATCCAGACATCCAGATACCTATGGGAAATATATGTCCAGATGTCCAGGCACCTGTGGAAGATATATCCAGGCATCCAGGTACTATAGGAAATGTATCTGTAGATGCTGTCCAAACACCTGTGGGAAATACATATACAGATGGCTGGACACCTATCAGAAATATATATCCAGATCTCCTGTGGGAAATATATATCCAGGCATCTGGAAACCTCTAAGAAATACAGATCCAGATGTCTGGCACCTGCAGGAACTCACAGTCATCCCCTAGTGCTCAGGGAGACCGGTTCCAGGACTCCTGCAAATACCAAAATCTGCAGTGCTCATGCTGGAGTAGTATTTGTGCAGAATTTGTCTATATTTTCCGACCTACATCGAGTCAACTGAAGTTTATTTATTGTACAGGGTAAATGTCTTGCCGATAATAGCTATGCTGTATCCTTAGCGAAGAAGGATGAGAAAAATGTCAGTGCCTGTTCAGTACACACATGGAACACATCCAGGGCAGGTGCTCTTTCCCACTTAGTATTCTCAGCCAGCTCTAGGTTGGCTGAACACAAAGGCAGACGCAGAAGGCCATGGACACCAAGTTTGTGCCATTCCGGGGTGGGGTGAGGGTGATGCCAATCCCTGGGCCACATTAGGTGGAAGCTGTGCTGCGTGCAGCCATCCTTATGACGCCACACCCTTCCCGCCTCCCCTGGTGTCTCAGAATAAGGACAGCTCTCTGCCCCCACCTCAGCCCCACTTGCTGAGTGACAGGAGTCCTTTGCAGTCACACACAGGAAGCCGAAATCTGAGCCTCTCCGCCGCGCTCCCCCAAGCGCCTGCAGCAGACTTGTCATTGCACGCTCGCGTGAGACCAGGACCTGTTTGGCTTGGCTCACGCATACACAGAAGTGCTGATGGGCTAAAACATGCAGCACCACATGACAGGTTTAATGCCAGAGGTTTCCAGGTCAGGGTAAAGTCGGGCTGGAGAGCAGCAGGAGAAAGAACAGAACGTGGAGTCTTAGAGTTTCAGGGTCAGGTGGGACTGGGGCTCTCTCATGTCCAAGGTTCACATGGTCCCCTCAGGGCTGAGCATATGAGAGAAGGCGCCACTCAGGGAGACAGAAGCATGTGGCGGGTTTGATAGCATCGCCTGTCAGAAACATCTCAACGTGACTTTCATCATGCGATGCCATCTTAGCAGAACTACTTGGACTTTTGAAGCACACTTTGCTTCCTGTCTAGTCCATTCCTATAGAGCTCAAGAAAGTGGTGATTATCATTCAATAGCTGAGAATCTCACTAACACTCTGGCTTGGGCAGCGTAGTGTCTGGTGTTCCACTGGGCCGCAGTAACCAGGACTTGAGAACCTGCATGCATTGCTCTTCTGTGTCTATTTAACATATTCTTGGTTGTCTGTGAGTTCTTGAAAAGCAGAATCTTAAAAAGAAAAATGCAACTGAAGTTATGAGATCCAGAAAGCCAGTCTCCTAGAGGAAAGGCCCTTGGAAGGTGGCCCTGTGGGACAAGGAGCCTGTAAGAGTTGCATGTCCTTTTACAAAAGAAACTTGCTTCTCCAAACACTTCCAGCCCATTGCAGAAAGGTTAATAAAAAGATACTGCCTAGCGGAGAGCCCCGGGGAGCCGAATCAGCACCCACAAGTTACTGTTGTGTGTCCCCAGTGCTGGCTGAATGCACAGCAGCCTCCTCTCACCTGAGGTCCTTAGCAACCCATGAGTCAGTGCCATCATCGTACCCTCTGCAAGAGAGGAAACTGAGGCACAGGGGCAAGTCCCACGGCTAAGGTGGGGAACTGGGATCCACTTTAGTGGAGGGAAACTGGAGTCTCTGGCTTTTTAATCACTTTGTGGACAAGGCCCAGAGAGGGCGCAGGACTCCAGCTGTTCCCAGCCTGGTCCCATTCCCCAGGCTGCCTGCTCCCTGATCTCTTGGATTCCAATCAGCTGGGGAGGAGAAAGAGCTTGCGTGTTAACCAGCCCCACCGACTGCGCCGGGTACACTGGGCCCATGCTCTGTGTCTCTCTCCCTGCTTTGTCCTCTCGCTCACTCTGCTCTTCCTCACAGAGGATGCAACAGCTTCCAGCCAAGCTGCGCTCAGACCGTCACAGCGTGCACCTCAGCAGGGCCCCTGAAACTGCAAGAGCTGCTGCTTTTCGAGGGCACCAGAGGCATTTTGCAGGGAACCAAGGCTGCACTGTACAAAGTGAATTTCTGGGTCATCAGATCTAGGTACCATGTCACCACCAGCATTTTTATAGGCAAAGTATAACTTAATACAGAGCAAAAACTGTCCTATGACTTCATCTCAATTATACAATGCACACAACAGTGTGCATCTTGTCATTGAAACACCTACCTCTCATGTGACATGTGATGGAAAGCACACGAAAGACACTGTTCTTTAAAGATGAGAGTATCTTTCCACTCCGCAGGGCTCTGCCCAGGGTGTGTCTGTGTGATTGTGTCAGGGGAGGAGCTCCAGAGCTCCAGAAATTCACTGAGTCTTCTCACCCCGAGAAGCACTCAGGTTCAGGGCCTGAGAGGCTGTGACGCAGTTCCATGGGCCGCCTTGGCCCATGAGGACTTTATTCTGGAAAGCCATGTGGGGCCCAGTGGTGTCAGGGCAGGACCACTTAATGGAGCCCGTGGGGCAGGCAGCACCGCTGACTCTGGCATGCACGGCACTGTGGTTTCCGCACAGCTGTCACCGTTACAGGACCCATACAAGACACCAGGGGCCACCCCACCAATGTCTGCTCCCATCAGCAGCCTGTGGTAGCCCAACTGTCCTGTCCTCCACCGGACTCATCACCGCCTATCACACCAGCCCTGCCATGCTTGCACTGGCCTCGTGGCACATTCCCCCACAGGGGGCTGCATCCAGAGCTTCCCAGATCTCAGACCCTCACTGTGTCTTCCCGAGCAGCCTGGCCTCATGCAGTCCCAGCTGCCAGCCTCATCCCTGTCCTCCTCCCGGCTCCATGTGCCCACAGAGTTGCAGCCGTCTCATCTCGTCTGTCTCTGAGCTCACAAACTCCAGGTCCACCCAGAGTAAGAGCTACCCAGCAGACAGCAGCCTGCTTGAAGCATACAGCCAGCTCTCAGTGACAAAGCTAGAGGTGCCAGAGGACGTGGAGAAACAGCACGGGCTGAGGTGGCGCCTGTATCACACTCCCTCCAAGTACAGGGCTTCCAGGAAAGCACAGGCTGCAAGCCCCGCCAAGGCGCTGCTCTGTGGCCCGTGACCACCACCTATTGGCTCCCGAGGGAACAGAGGTGTAGCCCTCCCATGAGAGGTGCTTCCTCAGCTCCCTGGGCGTCAGGGCCTCCTGGCTGGCTGATGGCCCAGGAGAAGCCCAGAGCAGGCACAGCCAGCTCCATCTTCCTGCCTCAGCAGAGGTGGCCTTGGACGCTGGAATGGCCCCAGCGCTGTGCTCACAAAAGCGGGACAGAGCTGAATCATCCCCCCAAAAAACACAGAGAAGCAGGGTGTTGCCCATGTCCTGAGCAGCCCTGCTGGGGGCCCACCTTTCTGGGCACCCTGTCTCAGCAGCTCTGTCCCTAGGGCTCCATCCTGCACCCCCTGGCAAAGCAGAAGCCTCCTCTGTCTCCCTGTGACATCCGCAGCCGACCCTTTCCCCGAGTCAGAGGCTCTCATGTTGGGAAACACATGACTCCCCACGCAGAAGGCAAGCTGCATCCCCGCCTCCCACGACAGAGGCCAGTACCGACTTGCTGGCTCTGTGCCCAGCACTCACGGGGCCCCAACAGCACCAGGTGAGCAGAGCAGGCTGCAGCGGGGAGAGGACTCAGTTTCCTCAAATGCTGGCCTTTCCTGTCCCATCTTGGACCCGTCGCCGCTCCAAAAGGAACACAGCCAATTGGCCCCAATTTTGAAAATCTTCAGTTTGCCATTTTCCACAAGGCGTTAACTTTCAATGAAAAGTAACCCAACAGCTCCTCCGTTATCTCTCACCATGTGACAGACTCCCCAGAACATGGCGGCTTAAAAGAAAAGTGATTACATCACGACAAACCAGGCCATGCAAACAGTGCTATAGGATTTCTCTCTGCCCTGAGGGTTGACAACTGCTCTTCTGTCCCAGGGCCAGTCACCTATGGCCACTCAGGTACCCCGAGGGTGGCTGAGCTCAGGGGCAGCACCAAGGACAGACCTGGGGGGGCCCTCCTGATGCTCTGGTTGTCCCCGCCCCCCACAGCCTTGCTTCATCCTCAGGTCCCCTCTCCCACTTTCCTCCAGACAGCAGGGCTCCCCAGCACTATAGCTGCCCAGCTCTCCCAATTCCAGAGCTGCTGGAGGTCCCTCCTGCTTCCTTGCCTTGGCACAGGGAGTTGCAGACTGCTGGGAGGCCAGGGCATGAACTCAGACACTGCCTGCCCGTGGAAGCCAGGACACGAGCCTGGCACACGGTGGAAGGAGCCAGATCCACCATGTGCAAGGACAGCCCATGACAGCAGCCCCACTCCTATACACAAAGGGCCCGGAGCAGCTCATAGCCTCCCTGTGCCTCATGTCCTCGCTAGGGGGTGGCGCAGACAGTGACTGTGGAGTCAGTGCTAGGTGAGATACTTACAGGTGCAGCCCAGGGTACGCGCTCCAGTCCCTCAGTGGATGCCGAGACTACAGATCACGCTTCCCACCCACCCCGGGACTTCCACATGGTGCCAAAGCCATGGCCCTGGAGCCTCTTTTGCACCACTGCTTTTGCCTTTGGGGCATCATGAAGTAAAGTAGTTCTTTGAGCACAAGTACCTGATATTGCCATAGCCACTCGGAGCATGGAGATGGTCACTGAATGACCAACAGATGGACAGAGGATCCGTGTTCCAGGTAGGTCAGATCGGGACAGCACAGGATTCCATCAGGCTACACAGAACACGGTGCAATTTGAAACTTACGAATTGCTTATTTCCAAAATTTTCTATTTCATATTTTTGGATAGAGATGGATCGAGGAGAATTGAAAGCTCAAAAAGCTAAACGGTAGGGGCCAGGGGCTGCTGCCAGCCAGGGTGCAGCCAGCGCAGCAAACGTGGCTGATTCCCATGAAATGCTGGAGCCACAAGCAGCCTCGAGGACCAGATCCCTGCAGGGAGTGGGCCAGGAGCTCACGGAAGTGGGACTGCACCTCCATCCCCGTCCAAGTCTGCTGGGCCCTTTGAACTCTGCTTCGGTTTCTCAAGGGCCTTGTCCCCAGCTCAGCGCCGCCATCATCCTGAGTGTCCAGAGTCCAAATGAGGACCATCCCCAAAACACCAGGCCTGGAGTTTTCAGAACTGCTGATGGCATTGGGCACAAAAGGCTGAGGAGCTGTCCGGACAGGAAAGCAGAGATGAGGCAAAGAGGCGAGCTTCGGGGCCTGGCTGGACGCAGCGCAAACAAACAGGGACCGGCTCTGAGGCGATCCTGGACGTGGGGAGGCTGAGCGAGGATGGCGGGTTAGAGAACAGCCCTGTGCCCATTTCCTGGCTCCAGTGCTGGCAAAGTCTGTGGTCTTACAGTGCAGGGTGTGCGGGTCGCTGTGCCACAGAAGGATCCAGCGGAAACCAACAGAAGTGCGGAGGGGTGACCTGGTAAACAGAAGGTCGCACTCTAGCTGGAGTGGGTCACCAAGTCCCTGTGTTGGGAGCTCATTTTGACACAGCTGTGCTGACAACTGGGACTGGGATGTGGTGGCCCCCACCATGGCTGTGCGTGCAGCAGACCCCATCAGATGCCACCCCTGACCTTGCCTCCAACTCAGGGGCCCAGACCCAAACAGACTTCTGTTTATATGTTAGCAGCACCAGATGGGCTCAGACAGAGAGGATAGGTATAAGAGGATAGACTATAGATATGTGATACATAGATGATAGATAGATAGATAGATGATAATAGGTAGGAAGAAAATGATAGAAGGATCAAAGATAGGTAGATAAACAGATAACAAATACAAATGGACCAAAATGTTAACAACTAGTGAGTCTAGATGCATTTTACTGTATTATTTTGCAACATTTCTATTACCTTAAAATTTTTCAACACAAAACTGTAGGAGGCGCCAGGCATGGTGGCACATGCCTACAAATCCCAGCATTCTGCGAGGCTGAGGCAGGAGGATCACAAGTTTGAGCCCAGCCTGGGCAGCTTAATGACATAGTCAGACTCAATCTCAAAATAAAAAAGGGCTGACACTGTAACACAGTGCAAAACCTCTGGGTACCATGAAAAAAGAAAAAAATGGTGGATGAAAACTTCAGAAAGAGAAGAAGTGGAAATTTTGAACTTTCACAAAATCTAAGACAGTGATCACCTGTTGGAACGGTAAGTGAATGGAAGCAGGGCTGTAGTTCCTTTCAACCTGTACTCCGAATAATGCTTCATAAATTAAGAATAAAATACATCACACATGATCATGGATGCAATCAATCATCACATAGAAATTTCTTGCAGAATACTTATTTTACAAACAAAAGTTTCATTCTTTATTGCTTTTTCGAGTCTTCCTCCTAACTTACTTGTTCTCACCTCGGGTCTGTGGAGCCTTCTAGGGCAGGTCCTGGTGTTTTTCCTTCTAGAGGTCTTGCAGTCTATCACCCCACAAGCAAGAGGACAGGGCATGGTGGTCAACAGGGCTGCATGGCTGCATGGTGGCCCCCATGCAGCTGGTTCTGTGGCCTGAGATTGTCAGGGCTGCCTTCCCCAGGGACTGTGGGCTCCCTGCCCTCTAGCCAGTCCACTGGCCAGCCTGGAGAGTGCTGCTTGTGACCTGGAAATATGTCCTGCTGTCCCCTGACAGCCGCCTGACACAAGCCAACATGGATCTTCACTGCTTAGCTCCTGCACAAAGCATGACTATCCCCACGACGCCTTCCTGAGTTCCTTTTCTTTGCCAGTCACCACTCTGCCATCTTCTGACCCCCTTTTCAGTGCCATCTGGTCTTCTCCCCCTCTCTCCACTGCAGTAGGCTTTTACTTTTTCAAAACCACCCATTCCCTGTTATCCTGCTGGGGATTCAGGAGAAAAACACAGGCGTAGTTCAGTCAGCAAACTTCTGAAAGCATCTAAAAGTTTTCATATCCCTTGCCTGTCTTACATCTCATTTTTGTTAATATGATTGAAATAAGATGGGTGCCAGCCATGTTCACACCCCATGATGTGAAAGCTGAGGCTGAAAAAGGTCCTGTGCTTTGCCTGAGGACACAGAGTCTTGATCTGAGCTGCGATGAGCCGAGGAGTGCTGTGAGACACATTCTGTCACCATCCCCAAACTGGAAACACTCCAGAAAAGACACAGAGAAGGTCAGAAGCGAGTGGAGACTGAGGCCATGAATTTTGAACAGCTGAGAATTCAAACAGTCCCAGAGATGCACTCATTTTTAGTGAAATTTAGTGAGGCCTAATTTTTTGTCTTTAGAAATTAGCCACAGTGAAGATGGGAGGGAGGTGGGTGTAAGGTTATTATGGAAATCTTCAGTGCTGTGCCTATCATAAGCCATCATCCTGCAATCAGCAAGCTCCATGATGCCAGCCTACCCTGACCGACCTGCCAAGCTGTCTCTGCCTGAGCACTGAAAGGAAAAGCAGGGCACAGAGCAAAGTGAAAGGCTCAGAGGCACTGACATCAAGGTGCCTCTTTATTATCCACTCAGATGGGTCCACACCAAGATGTCCAAATGGTGGCCGGCCACAGACTGATATTTGATAACTAGGGTCAGAGCTTCCAACTTTTTACTTTCTTCCTCGTGTTTGTTTATATTGTTTGATTATCTTTTTTATAACATGCGTAAACCTGTGCTTTGCCTGAGGACACATTTTAAAAATCAGATTTCTTTAATTTTGAAAGAATAAATACATCGCAGATCCATGGATCCCGCTGCAAAGGGCTGGCTTTGTCTTCAGGGTTGACCAGATGCCCTGTTGGAGAACCATAGGCTGCTCCTATCTGCTTCTGCCTATGTAGAGTAGTATTGGGTGACCTCTGGCACCACTCATGTCCCTGCCTCTCGGCCCAGGCTTTCTTCACCCACCTGTCTGCCAGGAGCCCGGGAAGCCCAGTAGACGCACACATGTTTCTTTGTTCTCATCGTGGGATTCCTCTCTCGCTTTCTACCTCACCTCAGCCTGCAGAGCGTGAAGCCACGCTTGGCTCAGGAATGACAACACGCGTGCAGAATCCTTCCTGCAGCCTCCTCAGTGGGTGCTTGGCCACTGTCTAGGGTCCAGCCCTCCTGCACAAATTCACCTGCAGCCTCACTTCCTCCCTGGCCAGAGCTCCCTGCGAAGCCCTGGACAGTCAGGGAGTGCAGGGCATCGTGATGACCACCAGGTGGCAGTCTTTGCCCGTACCAGCTGCAGCTGGCAGCCTGGGCCTGTGTGTGTCTGAATCCTTTCTCTGTTGCTCCAGCGATGCAGGAAAGAGATTCTTTACTCAAGAGAGCAGAGAACAGTGGGATTAAATATTCGGAAACAGAAGGACTCGAAGAAGAAATTTAATTTCCCAGCACCACGTGCTCAGCCAGCCGCCTCCGTTTGCACAAAAGTCGCAAGGATCGTGCGTCCCTAGCAGCCGGGGCTGGAAGGAGACTCGCCTGGCGCAACGCGCAGACGCCCCATTCCTTTATCCCTTTGTGCCACTCGAGGCCAGATATTGATGTCTGAAAACAAGATACATAAGCTTCATTATTTAAGTGCTTCTCCCTAAACAAGACCGCTTTAATACTTAACAAGGTAGGGAAGCGCCATAATTTAAAATCTATGTGAACAGAAATAAGAAATTATTTGTAGCGGGCTCCATTTTAACCCCCACCAACAAAGAAAGACATTCACAATTTTTTGCCTTCCCAGGGCCCCAAAATACAACACAGGCCTGTTCTCCCGCTCCCAGCAGAAGCCGCAGCTGAAGCCGTTCTTTACCAGCTTTTCTTTCTCAATATTTACCAACCAATAAATCTTTTTTCCCCTAAGACAACTGACATTCGAATCCCATTCATGTGTGGACTTGTTATCCAAATAATATTAAATAAACTGCTTCATGATCTACTGAGAAAGTATTAAGTTTTTTTTTTTTCCTTTGCGGGTCAATATTGAAGGAGACGAGGCTGCTCCCCCGGGGCAGGCAGCTGCCTGCCGAGATGCAACGGGGGTCTCACTGCCTGCAAGGGCCTCCGACAGTGCCCGCTCTGGGCACTCACGCCACGGCCCAGCCCAAGGCCCACACAGCCAGGCCCAGCTCTTTACTGAGGCTGGAACTGAGGATGCGGTAAAAGAGAAAACCCCCCGGAGGGCCACAGGAACACAGTCTTGCATCACTTACCCGTGGAATGAGTGCTGAGAAGCCCCTTGTGAGCCCACCATGGCATTTGCTCTCGCACACTGAGGCTCCAGGTGGCTGCCATGTGTGTGATCTCTGTCATGGATGCAGGCCTGTCATCTCAGCTTTTTGGGGGCTGAGGCAAGAGGATGTTGAGTGCCAGGCCAGTCGAGGAACTTAGCAAGACCCCATTGCAACATTTTGAAGATAGGCTGCGAGTGTGAGGGGGCTCGCCTAGTATGTCCAAGGCTGTGGGTTCAATCCCCAGGACAGGAAAAAAAAATGGAGGTGGGATCCATGGAGATGGGATCCTTGGAGACACAGCCATGAGGCAAGGTTCCTGGATGCAGGGTCTGGGGTTTTTGTGGAAGTGGGATCCATAGGGCTTGGCTCATGGTGGGGATATCAATGGGGGCGGGGTCCATGGAGATGGTGTTTTAGGAGGTGGGGTCCCTAGAGGTAGGACTTATGGAGGCAGGGTCCATGAGAAACTCTGCATGGTCAGGAGGTGAAAAGTCTGGAGCCAGCTCTACTGCCAACTTCCTGATGGGACCGGCTACATGACTCCACTCTGTGCCTCAGTTTCTCCAGCTGTACCATGAGGCGTTCCACTTGTGCCCTTCTAACTTTCTCAGGAGTCAGGATATGAAGGGGCAGGACAAAGGGCAGAAGAGCATTGGGATCTTCCAGTCACACAGAACACAGGGCCGGCTTGATCTGAGAGGAGGTCCACCAGAGCCCGGCCCACCAGCAGAGGTGGACAACTGCTTGGGGGCTTCTCGGCCCCAGGTCCCATGGTGGGAGCTGTGCCACACGCAGGCACTCACCCTGAGACACCACAGGATCTGGCCAGGATCATGAGACACTGAGAGCCCAAGCGGCTTCTCCAGGGTCACAGAGCCAGCAGGGACCTGGGGACGGTAGCCAAGTGGCTGGATCTCTCCCAGGTCACCCCAGATCTGTTGCAGCCTGAACAGGAAGATTGACAGGTGCTGACTATGGGTGGTGCGGTCCTTGCCTCTGCCTCATCTTTATCTCAACTTCACTGTGATCCGGGCTGGGGGAGATCCACACTCTTCCCTTGTCCCAATTGTGCATTATTTTAAAACCACAGGTGAGCGGCTCCGGACTGGAACCCCCGGATCTGAAACACTCCAAAACCAGACATGTTGCACAAGTGGAAAACCCACCCCTGACCTGTGGTCACAGGTCACAGCTCACAACTGAAAGGAGGTGCACTAAAAATATTGTAGAAAATCAGCCCCAGGCTCTGGGTCTACTTCGCAGGCGACTCACAAAGGAATCCGTGTTTAGACTTCAAGCCCATCTCCGGGAAATCTCATTGTGGATGGGTTCAAATGGTTTTTAAAACCCAAAATCCAATGCACTTCTGGTCCCAAGCACTTCAGATACCGAATATTCAACCTGTGCACAGAGAAGACCTGAGTGGCATTTCCTCATTTAAAAAAAAAATCTCTAAGTTTAGGGGTCAATAGTACCCTTGACTCCAGCTTTCCTAGGGCACTCACAGTGATGATGTGGACCCATCTTCCAGGCTGTTTCTGTTACTGTTCTATGACTGAAGCGTGGCTGAGCTGGCACTGCATGGTTTGGTTTCTGTCACACACCTGGCCCTTCGGTCCTTCGGAATCACAGAACGTATCTTGGGATCTTCTCAAGCCTCGTCCTTCTCAGCCACTGCAGAGGATTTCCTCTCTGGGCTGAATCTTGGTTCATTTTTTCCTACTTCTTTTGATAAATATTTAGGTTCTTTCTGAATTGGTATCATCCCAGATGTTGCCATAATCTACTCCCTTTCATGTGCTTCCTCATGCAGAGAGATGGATATTCCTCTGGGTGGGTAATAAAAGTGAAATTATTGAGTATGTGCATATTTTATTAAACTAACACAAATATTGTACAAGGTTTTCACAAATGCTCTTCCAAAATATTCAGGGATTTACAACTCTATAATCACCCCAGATCGCCATAAGTAGCAATGAAACATCAGTAAGAACTGCAGACAACGAGAGAGAATAATGATCTGAAGTGAACAGTAAAGCTGTTTTCTTGTTTTTTGCTTCTGCTTGAGAAAGCTTATCAGAAAGTGATAGGGATGAAAAGGAAATCAGTGGTGAAATTCTTAAACGCATCCTAATTGAAAGCATGTAAAGGAGCTTACATGCAACCAGCGAGGTTAGCGGTGATGCCCCTGCAGGTTGACTGCCCTGCATAGCTCCCACGTCAACCGGTAGCAGATCTGCCCCTGCCAACCCAGGAGACGCTGCCACATCTGCGCATGAGCCCTGGGTGATGTGGGATAGAACAGACAGCAGCCTGGGGGGAAAGCACACCTTGCACCTCACTGCAAGTCACGGATAGGTGAATGTCCACCCACACACACAAAGGTGCACACATGTGTGTACTGAGTCCTGCAAGCCTGAGGCTGACACAGTCTCAGCATCCACACTCGGGGTGCCATGGGGCCTCCTTTGCACCTACAAAGTTCTACACAAGAGACCCGTGTTTATTCAAAGGAGCCTTATACCAGCCTTTCCCAAGGAGCCAGGCATCGCAAGCCATGCTCTACCCTCCCTTGTAGAGCATCCTCCCACCTCTGACCTGGACATCACCTTGGGCTAAGAAACAACGTGAACAAAGTCAGTGTGGATGAGACTGGAACCTCCTGCCCTCCGCCATGAGCTGCTGGGGCAACAGCTTCCTCCTCCTCCTTGAGCCCAGCGCACGGGCCACCTGCCCCTCAGCACCCTGCAAGCTGCAAATACAGAGATGGCCATAGCCCAGCGGCAGAGTGATTTTAGCTCTGCTGAGTTTAGAAATACAGCTTGGCTCAGCCGCTGACATCTGTCTTGTTTCATTTTCTTAGTAATTCAGTTACCGTGAGTCACAAGAACCCTAGGCCTTGAGCAGCAGAGCTGTTTGAAGCAGGCGTCTGAACTAAGAGAGTGCACCCTGCTTCTTGACTTTCCCGAAGGTGACAGCAGCACTGTCTGCATTCTCGTCATCAGCCCATCGTGGCACAGGCGGCTCAGTGGCTCGCTGTGAGGGGCTGCACCTTCCACTGCTGAGGGAGCTCAGCCTGTCTCACAGAATGACCTTGGGGATTCAGAGATAATCCTAGATATGCCGAGGACTGTTACCGGTCACTTTGCTTGACTTTCCAGGCCAGGGACAGTAACGCCTGCAGTGGCAGGACAGTTGGTGGTATGTGGGACCTTATTTACAGAAGGCCACGTACATGTGGGGAGCCTCATTGTTTCCAGAGGAGGACATGTTTTCAGGAGTTCACACAGGAAGACTCTGCCACTGGACTAAGTCCTCCAAGAGTGGCCAGACCTTGCAAGGTTTGTCTCACTCCCTATGGGTAAGAGACTGAGCTTGTCTTTGGACAGATGCCTTAGTTATCTACTGCTGAGTAGCAAACCACAGCAGGATTCAGGGTGCAGGGTACCACACCTGTGATCCCAGCACTTGGGAGGCTGAGGCAGGAGCACTGCGAGTTCAAACCCAGCCTATACTACATAGCAGGATCAAGACCAAACTAAGATGCATAGGGAGACCCTGTCCCCCCAAAAAAACCCTCAGTGGGTTAAGCCAATAGCAAAGTCTGCATGGTTCCTGAATGTGCATCTGGGCAGGACTCAGCTATGTGTTTCTACCTCTCTTGGTGTCAGCCAGGGAGCCCAAAGTCTGAGCCAGGGTGACCAGGAGGCTCCTCACTCCCAGTGGTGCCTCACTAAGGAGGTGCACGCAGCCAGGGCTGGAGTGAGGGCAGCGGCCCTCTCCATCTGCTGTCCCCTGTGGTCTCCTGGCACCACCGCCTGTGGAGAGCAGGACTACTCTGTGTGTGTGCCAGGCTCACAAGCCCAGGGCTCACAAAGAGCACCCAAGAGAACTTCCCACAGTGGTGTCAGCCGCATGCATTCTATTCCCGGGGCAGCTCCAAAGCCATCGCAGGCCTCCCGACGTGGGTGAGCAGGTTCCTGCAAGAGCTTGAGGACCGAGAACACGGTAGCAGACTCCCTCAGGAAACACCAGCTGTGTTAGTCTGTTTCTCATCGCTGTGAGGAAATGCTCGAGGCAGGCTGACATGAAATACAAAAGGGACTTATTTACCTCCCGGTTTTGGAGCCTCAAAGTCCAAACAGTACGGTGCAGCTGTCACGAGGGCCCCATGGCAAAGGCAGCAACACCATGGAGGGAAGGAAACAGTAGCATTCCAGGTGAGGAGCCTGGGACTGGACCTGGGAGCAGTCATAGCTCACCCCGGAGCAAGAACTCACTCAGGAGACCAGGGCTCCCTTTGAAAGCAGCAGCCCTGATGAGCTAAGCACCCCCACTAAACCTCTTTGTTACAGGTGCCATGGCTCCCACATAGCACGCTGAGGACCAAGCCCCAGCACAGCCACCCTCGGGGAAGAACTCAAACCACATCCAGACCATGGCAGCCCATGGCATGGAGCCCCAGGCACAGGAGGAAGCCGTGCAGGAGTTAAAGAGTACCACAGTGTCCAGGCCCAAGGTCCCTCCTCTGCCATGGGACCCCCTCCTGAAGCCTCTTGGACCTGCTCCCTGGCAGGAGGCACCATTCCACGCCCTGGCCCACAGCTGAACCCAAGGCAGAGGGTACGCCTTGCTCCAGCTTGCCTGAGTCATGTTCTTGGGCAGCCAAAGCCCGCTAGGAGGGCCATGTGAACCGTTGTGTTGGGTCCCTCCCTGTGCCTGGCTGGTGACCATCACTCAGGGCTGGCTGGCTGTTGACTGCTATGTGAGAAGTGTGGGTAAGGTACCCCCATGTTGTTGGCTTTCTTGACATGAAAAGAAGATGACGTTTCATTCTGCCCATATTTATGTCATCGGAAGTCCAGTTTGCATACACATTCTATGTAGTTCCCGTGGCGGACACACCCTTGTGTAAGTGTGTCTTTGTCTGGTGTGTGTATCTTAGTGTATGATAGGAGTGATCAAAAGAGACAGTGTACGCTTCAATTAAAAAGTATATTATAGTAAAAGAGATATTGCCACTGATACCCCTCAAATCCTCCCCTTCACTTCATCCTATTGTTCCTACTACTTGCTGCAGCAGCTCTGGAGTCCTCTTTCCTGAGTGTCTTTACCAGGTATGATAAAATACAGTGAAAGCTGCTGTTGAGAGCCATCCAACAGAAAGGTGGGCTTGTAAAACCATGACGCTGTGCCCCTCTTACTCACAGGATCTGAGCCACGAGACTTCTGGCTCCTCCCCAAAGTCAAACTACCCATGCAAGATCAATGTTTTGAGCCCATTCAGGACACTGAGGCAGCCAGGGCAGCACAACTAAAGACACTCAGGAAAGAGGACTCGAGCTGCTGCAGAAAGTGGCAAGTACAATGGCACAAATGCGTTTGAAGTGAGAGATAATATTTTGAGGGGGTTGAATGACCATTGTCCCTTACTGTCATGGATTTTTTTAATTTAAACATTCAGCAAGTTTTTCCTGTGTAGTACTCACCGCCTTTGTGTGATGTCTCTACGTGTGGGTATCAAAAGTGTCCATTTTGTAAGGACAAGCCCACGATGCAGGCATACATCTGTGTACTGCAGTGTGCATGAGCGTGCAACTGAGTCTGTGTGGGCATCGGCATCTCTGTGTCCGTGTGTTGCTAGTGTGGATTTGCACATGGAAGCAGTGAGGGTGTGTCTGTGAAAGCTTGTATGTGAGCACACGTCTGCATGTCTCTGTGCACCAGTTACTTCTGCCTGTGCCCTCGGGTGCACGTACTTGTGTGTGCACTGTGCGCGGGTTTGTGTGTGTGTGAGGGCTGCATACAAGGCACACGGCCCAGAGAGCCGGCTTACTGCCGACTCCTCCCTGCTTTCCTGGGACCGGAGCTGCACAGAGGTCAAGAGACTCGCTCCAGACCCCACAGCGCGCCAGTGGCAGCTCTGCAGGGCCTGCTGCCAGGCCCCTCCCCTGCATGCTGAGCCGCCGCTCTGTGGCAGTTGGCACCTGGCCCAGGCCAGGCCGCCCAGCTCTGAGAGCCCATTGTGGCCAAGAAGTGGCCGACAGCCATCGCCTGGGCCTGCAGGTGACAGCTCTGTTCCAAGCCCCGAGGGAGGAGTGGCCCGGAGGAGGGGACAGGAAAGGGCACCCCTCACTCTGTGTGGTTGAGGGGCTGGAGATCCAGGCCTGTGAAAGGGGGAGAGGAGAAGAAACCAAGGCCAGGAGGAATAATGAAGACGTCACGCGGCCTCACACAGAGCGCAGCAGGGCCGGCGATCAAAGGCAGCAACAAGCTTACCAGGGGCAGCAGGAAGCGGGAGGCTGGAGGCCGCATGGGCTCAGGAAATGTTTTGTTTCCTACTTTAATTGGTGACCCTGCTCCGAGCTGCTGAGAGTGGGCACCACTCAAGACAGACAAGTATGGGCCTGAACAGGGATGCCCAGTGGCACAGAGGCCCAGCCGGGTGCCGAGGTCACTGTCCTAGGCCCAGGAGGGCCTTGCACCTCCATTCCATGAGCCCACAGTGACCCCTACAGGACAGCACCTGGCCGCAGACACATAGGGATGCGGGGTGGGGAGCCCCCTCCCCTATGCGAGCCCAGGGAATGGGGAACGGCCATCCCTTCCCGCCCAGACCCAGGATTTAAGTGCGCAGTGGCTCTGAGTTTGCTTCTGCCAGCTGGATGCTGAGTTAGGGAGGCCACCAAGGGTTTGTGATGCAGGACACAGCCAAGACACCACCTCTCCTCCACACCTCTTCCTAAAGAGAAAACCTTACCCAGCATCACTCTGGACTCCACGGCCCTGTCCTCACCCGTCTGGCTGAGGTCAGAGCAACACACGCATCAAGGCAAGGTACAGGGCAGAGCATGGCCCCCTCCTCTCCTGCTCCACCATCAAAGCAATAGTGAGGAAATAAATGAACAAAACTCGCTTAAGAGCAAAGGGAGCCAACAACAGAAGGGCAAGAGGGGCCCTAGCGTGAAGGGCTGAGGGCACAGCGCCTGTGTGAAGAAACCCAGCCCAGGGTGCAGGAGGGGCTTTGGATGGCACCACAGCCACAGCCCCCAGGGATGAGGGAGGAGAGAGGCCGAAGGAGGGGAAGGGAGGGAGAGCTTCCCCACCAATCCTAACACTGAGCCATCCAGCACACACCCGCCCGTACACTGC
Source organism: Dolichotis patagonum (assembly GCA_004027295.1). Classification (NCBI taxonomy): domain Eukaryota; kingdom Metazoa; phylum Chordata; class Mammalia; order Rodentia; family Caviidae; genus Dolichotis; species Dolichotis patagonum. Next base: position 44,210 of record PVJX010005864.1, on the reverse strand, counting down.
CGGCAAACTTAGCTGAGGGCAGCCACACAACATGTACCACTGGCTTCTGGGGAAAGCAGCAAAGCTGTGGCCTCTGTGTGGATAAACTTAGAGGGGTTAGGAGCCCTTGGAGCCAGGAGTACCCAGCCCGGCTGGCATTGGAAGGCCTTGGGCCTCAGCCTGCTTCCCGGCCAGCCTCATGGCCTCAAGTCTGTCAGATGGCTCAGCTCTTCCTCAGGGCCTACCCAGTCTACACAGCCCTCTGCAGCTACCTACAGACACTGATCAATGCACTGCCCCCTTCTTAGAAGTTAGCAGCAGAAGATCACACATGGTGCCACATATCTGTAATCCCAGCACTCTAGGAGGCTGAGGCAGGAGGATGGAGAGTTTAGGGTCAGCCTGGACAACTCAGCAACTTAGTGAGACTTAGTTGTCTCACCATTTAAAAATGACTTCAGAAGGGAATGATTGTAAGATGACTGGAGACATAGCTTAGTGCAAAGGCTCTGGGTTCAGTATTGAGAATGGTAACTGCACAAAATAGAAAGTTACTGACAAAACAAACAGAAATGAATGACCCGAGAGAAAACAGACATAACTCTGGGACCCAAGAGACACCAGGTAAAAGCTCCCCTCAACAGTGCCCTTAGAGGGGTTTGAGAGTCTGTCCCAGGGACAAAACAAGACGGTGTGTTCCAGAAATAGAAGAAAGAACAATAAACAGCTCATGGAATTCAAAAATATCTTTTCTGGTTTTAAAAATTGAATAGAAGTGTGGAAAGAGAACACCAGTGTAACTCTGGGAACACAGGGCAGATGTGTGATGACCAGAGCATGCTGGGGCAGCAGCTCAGGCAGTAGGCAGTCCCAGGACCTTGGAGGAGTGCAAGGCCAGGGGTGATCAAGACCTGCGGGAGAGAAAGAAGGTTGCAGGGAATGTAATCGGAGCCTCCACACATAATGGTCCACTCGGTTCCAGCAAAATGAATAGAAAATGATTCGAAACTATGTAGACACTTCTGAAATGTCAGGATATCAAGGATATAAAAAATGTAAAACATCTGCAGATGGAAAAAAATAGGTCATCACAAGAGAATTTAGATTCATATTAACATCAGCAAAACTGGGTATTAGACCATGCTAAAAGCATTCAAGTTTCTATTAGAAAATTAATTTCCCCAATGATATTATTCTCAGGTTAATGTCTGTAAGGATTGTCTATGCAGCTAAACTATTAATAAGTCTGAGATGAATATATTTTTAATCACACAAGGTCTCAGCAGAGCAAAGCTCCCAGCATTCTTTCTACAGAAACCACCGAAGGCTGCACCACAACAAAGGAAGAATGAAAACTACTAGAAACAAAGAAGTAGTACAAAAAGATGCCCTGGAATCAACTCTTCTGGGCACAGAACAGAAAGGCCAGGAGCGTGGCTACAGAGCAGGTCTAAAATGCAATCAGCCCACAACCAGAGGACAACACTTGGGAAGCACATGTCTGAGAAGACCAGCTTGGAGCAGAAGCTGGCAGACATTCTGAGGAGGTGGTGACTGTGCCCTTGGGGTGCAGAGGGGAGGCCTGCTTAGGCAAAACAGGAAGGTGTCAGCTGGGGACCCCTCAGACCCAGGTGCTGGAGGCTCCCCCATGACGCCCATGAGGAAGGAAGGGCAGCCTCTCCTGGAGCAATAATGGAGACATTGGTTAGTGTTCAACTCTTAGAATCAACCTACAGGAAAAACTCCAAGAAGATTCACGGACAGTTACAGAATGTAAGCATCAGTGACAGAAGCAGTAACAGAAGTAAAACAGCTGGAAAAGCAGAGAAGGGAGAAAACGCTATGTCAGATCGAAGAATCAGGAAATAGTGCCGAGAGTGGATGGGGATACAGAAATCCAGATATTTTGCTTAAAATTAACCATAGATTTAAAGCTCAATCTTAATTTGAGTTTGCCAAAATGTGGATCCTAGGTTACTGACAGAGCTGCAAGGGACCCAGCTGGCAGCAAGGTCACCTTAGAGGAGGCATTGGGTGCAGAATGGGTGGCCTAGAGCCCAACAGGGACCTGGCCTGTGGACGACAGGTCAAACCAGTGCACCCTGCAGGCACTATGGGAGTCAGGTACGGTGCCTGGTAGGGATGGCTGTGGCATCTAGGTGGAACCCATGCCACACCTGCCTGTGTTCTGCTAGAAAGCGCAAAAGGAGATGCATTCCAAAGCAGGCCTGTACCTAGCACAGGAGTCCCCATCCTGGGAACATGGACTAGGACCAATCCCTGCTAGGGACTGACTGCACAGTGGGGGTGAGTAGAGGTGCCCTAGCAAAGCTGCATCTGTATTTACAGCTGTTAAGGCTTACATCATAACTGAGCTTCACCTCCTGTCAATCCAGCAATGGCATTAGATTCTCATAGGAATCCAGACCCTACTGCAGCCTGCACATGGGAGATCTCCTTATGAGAACCTAATGCCTGGCAAGCTGAGATAGAGCTGAGGTGGTGATGCCAGCCCTGGGGAGCAGCTGAAAATGAAGATGAACATTAGCAGAGGGGTCTGACTGCTCAGAGACCATGACATATCAGCTGTTTGCAAGCTCAGATCAAAGCTGATTTGATCTGCCCCATTGATGAGCAGCAAGTGACAATTAAGCTATATCTGGTGGTAGCTTTAATTCAGAATCTGACACTCATTTTAATCTGCATGTGGTCCAGCCATTATTTTATGTGATGTTCCCTCTGAGATCCTCTCCCCGAAAGCACACTTGTCACACACACAGCCTTGGTAGCCCACGGCTAACCCTAGACAAAACGAATAAAGAACAAACATCACTGGAGAGCTTCTTTGAAAAGAGGAAAGAATGAATGATGAGCCAGCAGAAGACTAAGACCAAATACAAAGCTGCAGTTAAGAGAAAATGTCGAGTCCTATTAAGTCACAGCTTCATGGTAACATGTGATTCACATTCTCCAAACCCGCTTTGTATGACACGTGGTGACTGGCTCTACGACAAAGCCATGAAACCCTCAACACTGCTCCACCACATGGAGACCAAGCACCTGCCTTGAAAGACAAACCTTTGGAGTTTTTCAAGAGAAAAAAGTGAACACAAACAGAAGCAGTTATTAAAGGCTGTCCCTTCCTCAAATGTGTCTGTGTTGAGAGCATCATTCTTGGTGGCCAACTGCACTGCTAAAGCTAAGAGCCCTTTATGAATGGTGAAGAGCTAACCTGCCTTCTGCTAAGGAAATCTGTCCTGAACTTTCAGGAGAGGCTGCAGTTCAAAAGGAGGCATGTGTTTCTCTTTCGGCTGGCACCATAACTAGAGAAATCAGTGCAATAGCAGATGACATTGAGGCACAATTGTCACAGAGGATTGATGAGCCACCATGGTACACAAGGTTGATGAGTCCTGATACTGATAACAATATTTGTTTTTGTGCAGTATACTTTTCAGGACAATGTGCAAGAAGGTGTACTATGTGCATGTTTGTTTCCAACCAGCACCAGAGCTGCAGAGCTATGCAAGTCTTTGAGTGATTTTAGAAAACATGCAGCCAACCCTGGCAGAAAATTTCCATTACACAGAATGGGTCGAAAGTGACATATTCAGTCCCCTCAACAAACTCAATCCAAATGCAGGGGAGAATGATAACTGTGTTCAAGTGGCCTGATAAAGTGGATGCATTCACAGTCACATTGGAATTATACAGGGCAGTGAGTGAACACCGGGATTTTCGAGAGACTGAGTCAGGGCCTTCTGCCTCTGCCCAGCTCATGACCAGCTATTGCAGATTTCAAAAGGGTTACTGTGGCTCACATTCCAGCCTGTGGTCGGCCTGCTCCCAAGAAGCAGCATGGCAGAGGGGCCAAGGGGAAGAGAGGTTGCTCACTGCTTGGCAGAGAGGAAGCAGAGAAAGAAGGGAGGAGCCAGGGAGAGTGATGTCTCCTTCCAGCCACGCCTCTTGCAGCCAGGCCCCACCTCCTAGAAGCAGCTCAGCCTAGCTATAGTCCCATGATCCAGCTGCCCACAGGTCCTGCCTGTGGCCGCAGGAGACTTCAGGGAGACAGCTAAATGGAAACTGTAAGGAAGCCTATGTAAAATTGGAAGAGGAAGATTTCCACAACGCATCCCCAGTGATGGCTACACTGAACTGTTTGACACATGTTCTTTTGTCCTCTTTTCCAGACACACCACAACCCAATCAGGACCATTAAGTCATACTGTGAAAATCTATTCTCCAAGAACAATGTTGCATGAATGTCCTTCTCTGTGCACACACATGAACAACTCAAAAACATTCTTGAGAGGACCCCAGGACTAGGTGACACTGATGCCGGTATCACTATGGAAATTATAGTAGCATTGGTGTGGCTATAATTACAGTTAAAATAGAGAAATGTGATCTGAAGTGCTTGTTAAAATTGCACTCTCTGACCTGCTGATGTCCTCATCCATCACACCCCAAGATCGAAGGATGGGGGAGCTCTGGACTTCAGGCATGCACTTGAAGTACCATACGCCATGCTTTGTTTAAAGCCCTGACAAACAGCTGGCCAGATGTTACAGGTAGTGGTTATTTGCATCAGCATTACCTCCTCTGTCTGGGAGCACGTATTCATGTTTACAGAACCCCTCATGGGCTCCACATACAGCATAAAGAGAGAAGGGCTTCAGAATCCAGATGCCACAGCATCAGCTGAACATCTAATACCAAATCCCAGCTTTGGGCTGGGTGGCTGTCTCGTCAACCTCTTGGTTTCAGGGAGTACACCCCCAGTGACCTCACTTCCTCCTAAGGGTTCTAGCACCTCCCAAGAGCACCAAGCCCTCAACACATGGTCCCTTGGGAAATGTTCAAGATTCAAAGGTGCCCACCCTGTTTGAGAAGACTCAGTATCATAATACTGAGTTTCCAAAATGAATCTATACAGGTGACAAAATTTCAATAGAAATTCAAACCAAACTTTTTGCAGTTCAATTCACTGAAACTAAATTCATACAGAACCATGGTTGACAGCTGGGGCGATGGCATCTCAGAGGACAGTTGACAATGACTGGAGTCCTGGGAGGTGAAGACCAAAGATGGCGTAAGAATACCATTTGCTATCCAAAAAAGGCACAGAAAAGCTTCTACTACTGCAAAAAACACTCTGGCCCTCCATGTCCATCACCCCAAAGTTGAGAGATCTTAGTGTAAAAGAGTATGTGGTAGCACGCTGTGGTCTTCTACTTCATGAGCCTGAGGCAGGAGAATCATAAGTTCAAGTCCCACTTAACGAGGTCAATTTAGTGAGACCCTCTCGCAAAACAAAGGCAAAAACAAAAAGGGCTGGGGATATAGTTTACCATGGGAGCCCTGTGTTTAATTCCAGTACTACCAAAAGCAAAAGCAAAAGCAAAATAAAACAAACAAAGGAACCAAATCTCTACAGTTACGACTAATCTGCAGAGAAAGAGCACCAGGGAGAGGCCGCCTCACCATTAACCCTGGGAAGGTGGCGTATTGTAAACGCAGCCAACACAAGCCAACCCCCACAGAAATGCTGGGTGGACCCACACTCCACCAGCTGCATGTCCTTGGGCAAGTCAGCAGACATCTCTGTCCTTCAACTGCAAAACAGAGATAACAGATGGGGAGGACCAGCTGGCCTAATGCAGTCAACATGCAAAGATAACTCTGGGAAGACTGTGGTTAATAACATGCTCCTCTTAGCCAGAGAGACCTCACGCACCTGTAATCCCAGCACTCTGGGAGGCTGAGGAAGGAGGATTACAAGTTGGAGATCCTGCCTTGAAATAATAAATAAATAAATAAATAAATAAAAAGGACTAAGGATGTAGCTCAGTACAAAGGCCTGTGGTTCAATCCCCAGTACCACAAAATAATATGTGGTGACAGTAATAATAATAATGATGTTTTTCTTAAGTAACAGTACATGTTCTACTTACTCCAACGAGTACCCAGAATGGGAATAAATAGGCACTTCTCCATTATCTGCACCACTGGAAATAAGTGATGACGCAGAATGTAAACACCATGTGCCATGGACAACCTGAAACGGCACGGGCCATTGTAGAAGCCACCAGCCATGAGAAGCCATTTAAATTTAAGTTAATTAAACATAAATAAAATATAAAACTCAATTCCTCGGTTGCACACTTGGTGTCACATGGACCAACAGCTACCACATGGCACAGGGAGCAGACACCCAGCACATACACCAGGGTAGCAAGCCACATGCTGGGGGCTGGGGGATGGGGTGCAGTTTGGTGGTAGAGCACGTATTTAGCATGCCTGAGGCCCTGGTTCCTTCCCCAGCACCAAAATGAAATTTTAAAAAAGCCACATGGACAATCCACCTTCTTATCCAGACATGGTGGTGCACACCTAGAACTACAGCACTAGGGAGGCTGAGGCAGGAGGATCACAGTGAAATTTGAGGTCATCCTCAGTTACATAGTGAGTTCAAGGCCAGCCTAGACTACATAATGGGATCTTATCTCAAAAACAAAGGAGAGAAAAAGAAAGAAAGAGAGGAAGAAATAAAGGAAGGAAGGAAGGAAGGAAGGAAGGAAAGAAGGAAGACACAAAAAACAAAGAAAATGTGCCTTCTTGTTTCTACATAAAACAGACTCTGCATTGTCCATGAACACAAACCAAGCAGAGTAGAGGGGCAGAGGCTTCCTTGGTTACCATCTCACACATTCTCATGAAACCCATGTGGGCTTTCTCTTCATTTAAAAATATTTTCTTTACATTTTTAGAATTCACTTCTGTGAATAAATAAAGAAATCCAGCTTGAGACAGTTTCAATTCTCAGCATTGCCAATTCAGGTCCACTCAGGTGGCAATGGGGACCTACCAGACAGGGCTGTGGCGCTGGGCCACCTGCACATGAGTGTCCCTCCCAGCCTGAGGTCGTCGCAGCCTCTGCATGTTTGCAGCTCAGTAAGATGTCCCTACTTCGTTTTTCTATTACCACTATCATAGAGGATCAAAACAGACAGTGCATTTACTGGTTTCCCTCTAACGGTAATAAAAAGAAACAGTTTCTAAAATCAGATTATGTGAAAAATTGCCTAATGATAATAATTTATAAGCTCATTGTGGAATAATGATGTATTCGAGAGTTGTCGTCGCATGATGAAAGGAAGGTAATATGGAAGATTTTCTGTGTGAAGAGTGACTACAGATGAATTGCACTGAGATACAATTCCGTGATAAGGGACAATAAGAACCTCTAGAACTCTTAATAACAGACTACTCAGGGTGAATTGAGGATTGCAATAAAAGCCCATAAATTAAAAAGTTTCCATATGATTTCTGATAAAAGACATGCCAAGGTGAAATAAAGAATCATTGGAATCAACGGATATCCTGCTGGAGCCCAGGAGGTCACGAGAGGGGCTTAGCTAGGAAACTATGTAAAATACAATTTCTCAAGCTTGGGATATTTTAAACTAAGTATCAACCCCATCGGCTTCTAACCCTGCAGCTGCTGGAGAGAACTCCAGAAGGACAGAAATGATGTTTTGGCGGGATCCAGACAGCTTCCTTGCACTGTGAAACTACTGCAAAGTACACCTTAGTAACACACTGGAAAAGGATGACCATAGCAATGTCATGTCTTCACAGCCAGAAAAACTGGGGCACAAACAGCAAATCAGGGTTCAGGGGGGCTGTGCAGAGTGCCTGAGGTCAGGTGCACATTCTGTGTTGACCACAACTTGGACCCTGCCAGACTGGCTCTGGGTGCAGGGTTTGCAACCATCACACACAGTGGCCTGGAGGTCACACATTTGTGCCACATCAGGCTATGTGCAGCCAATAAGATGAGGTAAAGCCGTACCTTCCCAAAGGAAAGATCATCAGAACACAAATGGGTAGAGGAGGGAAGTGGCTGAAACCTACATGTGATCACACACAAGAATGAAATAAAACCTAAATGCAAGGCGGTCCATTCGGGCATGCAGTGCTAGAAAGGAAAGGAGAGGAGAGGACAGGAGAGGAGAGGAGAGGAGAGGAGAGGAGAGGAAAAAAAAGAAAAGAAAAGAAAAGAAAAGAAAAGAAAAGAAAAGAAAAGAAAAGAAAAGAAAAGAAGGAAAGGCAAGGCAAGGCAGCCACAGGAAGCAAATTAGCAGCTACCAGAGACCAGAGATGTGGGAGGGGCTGGGTCCGAAGCAGCTTCAGGGGTGTTGGAAGTGACGCACAGGTCCCATGCATGGATCGAAATGTGTCTGTACATTTCCTGATTCATCAAATTGTACACCAAAGTCCACAAATTATGTGGCCTATGAATTGAATCTCAATAAAGCTAATTCAAGGTGCATTACGCAGTTGAGGAGCAGCTGTCCAGTGGTTGAACCAGTGATCTACTGTGATTTGATGTGCAGTAGCACATTCTCTCTCTGTCAAATAGGTGATCTGAAATTAGCAGCATGGATTTAGGTTGGAGGTAAACAAAGTCCCTGTCTATTGATCCTATTCTTTATTCTCTAGAAACTCTGCAACATCTGCCCCAGGAAGTCTCCAGCCACTAAGAAACTAAAAGGAGGCAACAAGAATCGCTGCTAGGGGAGCGAATAACGCAGCCTCTGCCCCTGCCCAGCCACTTGCCTTGAGAGGCTGAGCCCTGGGCCGCCCACTGCTTCAGGCCTGGGAGGGGCCGCGCATGTGTGCACAGCTACACACTTGGGCTCTGTTTCCCAAAAGAAGCAGCCAGCAGACCCAGAATGGGGCTGCGCCTGGCCACATCCTCCACGGCCACACATCGGCCTCTCAACCAACCTCATGGAGGGCAAGATCCTGCTGCTCCTGCAAAAGCTTCAAGGGCTTCACCACCCACACTCACACACAGCCCCAGGAACTCGTGAGCTCTGGACATGCTGCAGGGGCCTCGGGGACAGCAGCACCTCAAAGCCAGCTCAAGTGAAGTCCCATCCCAGAGAGCACCACCTTGCAGTCTTCCCCCTGGTCCTGTGTTGCTCCTCTCCTGCATGAGAGGTGACGAAGCCCTCCCTCCTTGCTTGCCTCTGACAAACCACCGATGTGTTCCCCCACCATGTGCTCTGGGAGCAGACCCCGCCAAGCTCCTGAGGCACCGCTGTCTCCCGAAGCAGAAAGTGAGAGGAAGGCGAGCCTCATGCCATGAGTGGGGACAGCAGCGGCTCCTCTCTCTGTGACAATCTGCAGGGTGCCTTGGAGTCAGACCAAGTCTGGGTGGGCCCAACTCCCTCTCAGGAATGGTGCAAAGGCAAAGGCAAAGCATTCATGATCTGGCCTCACAGCCCCTGGGGCCGTCCATAGCTGCACGCGCTCTGGGCCCGAGGAGGAAGATGATTTATTATAAGCTGTTGCAGAATATATTATGCATGGTCGAGGCATGGAAAGGTCTTTGATATGTATCTGAAAGAGCTTCAAACCCATAAAAGAGATAAATTTTGTATGAAGAGTGTCACCCAGAGGCCGGGAAGAATCTCCAACACATCTTCATATCACAGGGAATAATGAAGGGCTGCTCTCCGCACACAATCCGGGCATTAATTTCACTTAAAGAGGCCGTCATTAGCATAGCGATGTGCCCTGCTTCCTGGACAAACACTGGCTACTGGCAACCGCGGCTGAAAACACCTTGGTCAAGGCCGGGTCCACGGTGAGGCCCAGACTGTCTGCTTGCTTGACTGTGCACCTCCAAATGCTGAGCTGCCCTGCGGTTCCCCCTTCTAATCCTCCGAAGCCACAGTCTGAGTGCAGTAAACTGCTTTGTGCTTTTCCTTTAACTGCAGCCTCTGGGTTGCTCCCTCATTCCAACTAAAGATCCTGAACAACAGCTCTCTATGCTTCTTCAAGCTGAGGCCTCATCCTAGGTTTGCTCCAGGGCGAGAGAGACCCTGGCTCCCCCAACCTCCGTCAGGGACCAGACAAGAGTGCTGGTCGCCACATAGCTCTGGCCACAGCGAATCTGCCCTCTTGCTGTGGAACTGTGGTTTCCAGCTCCAAGCAGCTGTGGCTGTTTGAATTGGGCTAATTATGGTTTTATTTGCTTTAATAATAAGATATCTAAGTGTACAGAGAGTTGCACACAAAACAATAGCAGCAGTGATAATAGTAAAGTGTCACGCTAAACATCTGCAATTAAGGCATCTCTGCTAATTGCAGTAATTAACCTCTCCTGCAAAGCAGCTGAAGCAGCTTGTGTGGTTTCCACAGCGAGGAGGACAAGTCCCAGAAATGCTGGTCAGCGTCAGCGTTCCGAGTCGGCGGAGACACGGTTCCTCCAAGCTGCGGGCCACTCCAGACACAGGACCAAGGACCAACCACTCCCACCACACCAGGGCCAGTGCCCCTGAAAGCCACACTGCACTGCCCGCCCTTCCTGCTGCAGGCCGGGTAGGCAAGCAGAGAGCCCAGGGCCTGCAGAGCTGACCCCAGACACAGAGACAGAGGAGGATGTCAAGGTTGGCATAATCCTTTTCTTTTCTTTTTTTTTTTTTTTTCTTTAATCGGTACCAGGGATTGAACTCCCAACCACACATTTGCAAGGCAGGCACTTATGCCACTGAGCTAAATCCCCAGCCCCTAAGGTTGGCATAATCCTCAATGGGGATTTGCTCTGGTGAGGATGGAACAAGCTGACCCCCTGGCTAATGCAAGGCTGCCCATGCTGGGGCCAGAGGAGGAGCAGGGCGGGCAGGGAGCCCAGGGTTGGCCAGTGCAGCGGGAATTGTATGACGGAGGCTTGAGAACAGCTGAGCGCATTTCACCATAAGCAACTCTTCACCTGAGGCAGAGACAGAAGCAAATACTAAAATGCAGTCAACGCCATGGACACTGTGATGCCTGTGGAGGGACGGAGGAACATGGCTGCTCGCTTGGCAATGCCGGGGTGTCCTTCTGGGGCAGAGACCAGGGCTCTCTCCTCCAGCCTTTCTGATGTTTGTGAGATGGGGTCTTGAAAAGTTGCTGAGGTGGCCTCAGACTTTCGGTAGACTCTGCATTGGTGAGGAGGACTGGTCAGAGGTCAGAGGAAGAAGATGCAGTCACCCCCTGAGGAGGAGGAGGAGGAGGAAGAAGAGGAGAAGGAGAGGTGGAGTGGTCAGGGTGAGGCTGAGACAGGAGGTGAGGCGCTTCTGGAGCAGAGGGGAGGACCAAGAGCACCCCACGGGAGCTTCAGGGCCCGCAATCACAACCGTTTTTCCATTCTCAGAATGTGCAGTAATTCCGCTGATGGACGGGGAATCTACAAGGCAAATAGAAACCTGTGACTGCACAGGTTAACACCGGTTGGTCAGCTGGTTGGTTGGCTGGTTTTGCGGTGCTGGGAGCTCAAACTACCACTGAGCTACACCCCCGGCCCTTTTCTTATTTTCTATTTGAAGACAGAGCCTCACTAAGTTGCCCAGGGAGTCCTTGCATTTGAGAACCTCCTGCCTCAGTCTCCTTAAGTGTTGGGCAGTTTTTGTTTTCTTGTGCTGGTGACTGAGGCCGGGGCAAGGCCAGCACTGTTCTACCAGCTCCGAGCTCCATTCCCTCGTGCCAGTGCGGTAGGGCAGAGGGCACTCGCTGTCTGCTCTGCGTTCGCTGAGCCCAGTGAAGTACATGCCTTGGGGTCCACAGACCTGGTTTCTAGTCCCAGAGGGGCCTTTGACAGACTTGATGGCTTCAGTCGCCTCCCCTGTGAGGGGCCAGAATCTCCCCCAACTCCAGCTCACTGCTAGGGTTAAATTAGGAGTAAGGCCCACACCTGGCCCCCAGGAAGTGAAATGCACAGTTCTTTTCCCAAACTGCAAGCTCGAGTGCGAGTCCACAGGATTCCTCACGATTCTTCAGGCTCCCATCAGAACCTCGCCAGGACGTTGAGAGCCTCAGTGCGATCTTTTAAAATCTCCTTTGCTCTCTGCTCACATCTCAGGCTGCATAAAAGGTGTCCTTTCGGGTGTCCCCGAAGCCTTAGGTCGAATTACTCGGCCACATAAAAGCCCACCGCGAATCATTATCCCCAAGCAGAGGCTCATCCTTTCCGAGAGGTCCCAGGAGAAGAGACCCCAGGCTTTGCTTTCCCCTCGGGGTCAAAGATCCACCTGCAGTAATTAGCAAGAGGGGTCCTGAACCGCCACACCGGTGTAGACAGAGACCAAACGACGCCCTTAGACACGCGCGGGGAAGGGCCTCTGATTCTCTGCTCCCTCATCTGAAAATCCACCTTCCGCAGCCCCATGGAAAACTCAATTCATTAACCGATTCCAACAGAAAAAGACACTCTCAAAGGCTCATTGACAGCCCTGTAGCCATGGTGTGACCTTATCCTCATCTTTCATTACCCGGCTTTTATTAGGAAAAGGAAAAAAGGCTTTTGTTTGCACGAACATAACCTCACAGAAAGCTTCCATACCCAAGAAGCACAAGATGAAAAACAAACACACTTATTGGAAGAACTCTAGGCACACTTGAAAGCGTTCAGAGTCCACAGCCGCCCTGCGGAAGTCCTGGTGCCTCATTACCGGCACTGCCAGCTCTGGTGGCTGCAGGCCGGCTCTGTCGCCTGGATGTCACCTGTAAAACCAGAGTCTGGAGAGCCCCAGAGAAGCCCTCAAAGGACAGTTCACCTATTGCAGCTCTGTCCACCCTCAGTACAGACAAGGCTCACCCTGCACCCCACCCTCAGTCTTATACTGGAGCAGAACTGCTTGGCAGAAAATGTTCAGGGACACAGAGTGGGCAGAGCCTCTCACCCACTCCCAGGGTGACAGCTGCATCCAGGACATGATCCACGCATGTCTGGATGATCCCCATGTCATCGGCTGGCAGTGTGGTCAGGACTGTTTCTTCCAACTGACCGCCTGTATTTTCAGATCTTGTGTTTCAGGTACACTGCCTTTCCAGCCGTCTCTTAAAAAGTCAGCAACTCCGACAAAACAGAGGAAGATTTTGCATTCCTCTGGGAGGCTGACATCCCAGTCACACATCTCTGAACGCAGGACATGGTGGCAGCTTCCCAGAGAGCACCTGGGACCTCGTACACTTCTCAGGCTCTACCCAAGAGGCGCCCGTACTCAGAGGTCTGCAGCAACAATGTGACAGATGTGTGACAGAGGTGGCAGGAACCCAATGCCATCTCCCCCCAAGTGCTGGGTGGGTTTCGAGGACCTCCTAGAACTGATCCACCCCAACAATGAGACTGGAAGGCTGATGACCATGTGTTTCTTCAGTGCTTTCCAGCTCTCTTTTTAAATAAAACGCTGCCTCTCCAGACCCCTGGAGCAAATATTCTTCCTCGGACAAATCAATTTTCCCAGGGCTGAGCATGCAGTTGCCCAGGTTGATCACTGTTCAGTTTTAGGGAAGGAAGACATAGCTCATGCTGAGACCACACACAGCACAGAGCCCTGTGGGACAGGACAGTCTCCATCTGATGCCACCAGATTGAGGGACAATGAGCAGAAATCATTCCCCCTGGTCAGTACCATGCCGTGCCCACTCCAATGCTCAGAGCACACTGCTGATTTCATTGGTTTTCAGGCAGCAGCATGAGACCCGGGTCACCCAACAGAGGGGCCCAGACCTCACCAGCACCCTCACCCGCCCTGTCCTCTCCATACCAGGAAGGTAGGAGATGCCTGAGCTTCCAGGGTGTTAATCATCACTGGAGGGTTGAGACCAAACCAGCCTTCACTTGTGTTTCTTTACTTCCCTGCCAAGCCAGCAGTTCTCTGTTCCCTCGGCAGTAGAGGAAGTTGGGGTTCAGAGATGCTGGAAGTCCAGATAGAAATGCTTGCAGCCAGAAGGACTTGGATTTGACCCCCAGTAGTGCCACGGGTGGGGACCAGCCTTCCACGTGGACCTGTGGGGTCTGAGGATCCAACTGTGGGACCAGATTCCAGAGGAAAGGAGCAAGATGCCACCCCATGATGGGGAGTGATGAGATCACATCAGAAGGGGACACAGCAGCAGCCAGCACGGGAACAAGCCACTGCTCAAAGCCCTTCCAGCCAGTGCGTGTAGTAAGCCACCACAGCACCACGTGAGCTAAGAGGTAGTGGCCTTGTGATGGCGCCAGGTCAGAGTGGGGTCCCTCTGTGCCCCCAGGCCTGATTCCAGTCCTCCTAGAACTTCTGGGGGGTCTGGGAGGCATGGCCTGGTGGGAGGAAGTTGGGTCACTGGGCAGTATGGCCTGGGAGGGGACACTGGACTTGGCTCCTTCTCTCTCTGTCTCTAGCCACCCCAAGGGGAGCGGCTTTCTCCATGTGTACCCCTGCCATAGTGTGCCACCAGTGTGATGGACCCATGTGACCATGGGCTGTATCATAGCCTGGAACCTCCTTTCCCTCCTACCTTCCTGGTATGGAGAGGGATGAGCCAGGGCTGAGGTGACTGCCTCCCCACTACTCCCCCCATGGCCCCAATGACATCTGTTCCGGATTTGTCTCTGTGCACCCACAAATCTTTACATATCTGTTACAGCTGAGTTTCTCAGTATGTGAGTTTGTTGCTGGTATGATGGTCACCAATCAAAAATTTCCTGGTGGCCCCTTCAGACAGCTTGAAAACTCCCTAAAACCACCCCATGCTTCCCCAGCATGGGCGTTTGTTTGTCAGATTTTGGAATATTTACATCTACATAATGACACAGCTTAGCGATGGGACCCAAGTCAAAACACAAAGTTCACCTATGTTTCACTGACATCTGAGGACACAGCTGGAGGGTGATGTATGCAGTATTCTCAGTGTGCCAGCACTGAAGTTGAGTGTGGAATTTTCATTCTCATGTCAATGCTCCAAAAGTTTGGCATTTTGGAGCTTTTTTAATTGTGGGTTTTCAGGCTACAGATACTCAACCTACTCAAGGTGGACATTCTAAGGAAAATGCCCAGGCTGGTCTATTACAGAAATCTGCTTCCATGTCAATTTTCTTCATCATCTAAAATGCACTGTGATTGATGATTCTGTTGTCAAGCTGAGCAGGGTGCTGGGAAAGTGTCCCTGCATGGTCACCAGCAGCAGCAGGCATTTGCTGGGCCTGAGGCACTGTGATGACCCCCAGGCCACACAGGCAACTCACACAGAGATGCTACCACTTCCATGGCTACAAGAAAGAAGAGGGCAAAAAACCAAATTCCACAGGAGATGGTGACAGGTGCCGCACACACAGGTACAGGGTATGTGCAGGGGTTGCAGGGGTTTCAGGGCTGAGGACAGACCTTCTAGGGGAACAGGCGTGGTCCACACTGGACATGTGGAGGTCTCTGGGCAGGAGGGTGTGGTGCCAGCAAAAGCAGGTGAGTTCAGAGCTCTCAGATGAAGAAACCATACCCAGGGACACAAGAGCATCATGTGGCACAGACTGCAAGAGGCCGGGGGGAAGAAGCATGTCACCAGGCACCCTACATCTATCCCAGCCGCTGTCACCCAATGCCCCACTTTCCTACATCTGTCTCCAACCACGTAAACTCTTCTGCTCCCTGTTACTGGCTTGCAGCCAGGAGCGAGAGCACATGACAGGAAATGAAGAGGAGAGGGAAGAGGCCTGTGCACAGCTGGCGGCACTTTAGGTGGTGTCTGGAAAGAGGACAGCAAGGAAGACAGGTGTAAGAGAAAACATGATTTCCTTCTCCAAAATCTAAGGCACAAGGAGCCCTGGGAGATAGTGCAGAGGGAGGAAGATGCTCTCGGGACTGAGACCAGCACACAACCGTCCTCTTTGCACAGGGTGAGAAGCCGGGGCCCTCTGCCACGCTGGAGAAGTGGCTCAGCCGTCCTCGTGCTAGACAAATGTCCACTGGAACACACAGGGGTGCAGATGTTCACTTAGGCTATGGGCAAATCCTGCAGCTCTTGAGACTCCCACTGGTTCACACACAGGGGCTCTGCACACGCATGTTACACATGCACCTGCTCTTTCCGCCAATCGCTGTGCTGAGGAGGATGTTAACCCTCTCTCCTGTGTGCACCGACAGCAGCTGAGAGTGCACGGCAAGGCCGTGAGCAACAGGAGTGCCCACCAGAGCCAGCCTCCCCACAGCAGGCAAACACAGACAGTGCGACAGGATGTGGTCGGTGCCGGGTTTAGACTGGGACGCTATGTGCACGGGAAGGCTTTGTTTGTTCACACACAGTGACCTGCACGAGGATGCTGATGACACTTCCTCCTGGAAAAGTACGAACCATGTGGCTGAAGATGAGAGGAAAGAGGGGCTGTCATGTCCTCTTGTTGTACTTGGGTTTTAGATCAGAGAACATAGTTTCTCTATTTCAAAGTAAAAATAAAGACAGAAACCCTCATCCCTCACTCACCTGTAGCCTTTCCCGTCCACCTCAAGTTTATAAAATGCCCATGTTCTGACGCTTCCTGCTTGGACATGCTTTCCTGTCTCAGGTGTGGTTTCAGTGTGATGCAAGTCAGAAGTGTTGGGTGTGGTAGTGTTATGGTTCGTGTCTGGATGTCTCCCAATCCTCATGTGGTCAGAAAGACATGCTTCTGGAGTTTTTTATTAATTTATGGTCCAGTGCTAGGATTACGGGTGTGAGTGCTACACCCAAGTAGGTGTGGCCTACATACAATATAAGGGGCAGAGTCTTCTCTCCATGCTCCTCCCCTTTGGGTCTCATTGCTTTGCTGTCTTCCATTGCCATGAACTGTCACCCTCTACCTTATGCCACCTTGCCTTGGAGCCAGCTGATTACAGACTGAAACATCCCCAAACTGTGAGCTAAATAAACCTTTCCTTCCTTAATTTTGGATGTCAGGTGTTTTGTCTCAGCAATGAGAGAAAAGTAACCAAGACAGGTGGGCACCACTGCCCAGCAGAGGTCACTCTGGAACAGCCACAGCAACCGTCCCCCAGGGGTTGGTGAAAGGTGCCCAAATGTGCCTTGTCAGGAGAGTAACTCAGGACATCAGGTTAGACTCCCCCTGCGCAGCACTGCAGCAGCAAAATGCTGGATCCTGCTCACCTGTAGAGACCGCCCACATTTTCATACATTTGATGATATGCAGAAGTGTGTCACCAATATAATGTCATGTTTATTTAAATTTATTATATGTCTAGTATTTTCATAATCTTATTGTATATAGTGTATCAATATATTTGAAGTTTTAAAGCAGCTTTTACATTTGTAAATATAAAATGTATACATGCTTACATGTAAAATTCTGACTTCTATGGATATGCACAAGACATACTACTGCACATGCACATGTAACACAGGCTTCTGTCTGCATGTCCACATGCACGAACAGAAATGCATCTGTACACACACACACCTGTGTCACTCAGAAACACTTAGGAAAGTGTGGAGAACTCATCTGGGGGTAGCAGGACTGGGAGGAAAGAAAAAAGCACAAGAGCCTTGAGATTTGAGATTTCTACTCTACAAAATTTCTGTGTGGACTGAAACCTTACTCATGTAGGTTTTATTGGTCTGGGTTGCTGACACAATCATTAAATCCATCATGGGGAATTGCTACACAGCTATCTCTGCCCACTTCCCTTCTCCACCACGCCTACCTATGTCCTCTCATCTTTCCTTTAGCTGGCGTTTTAGATTATTTATAGTTTGGGCTTCTCACACAGACGAAACCACGCGATGCGTTATCCCCCCCCCGCGTCACACACACACACACACACACACACACACACACACACACACGTCGGCCCTTGGCCTGACACCGCCGGCCACCAGAGGGCGCCAGAGATTGCGGGCCTTGGCCGGGGACCCTCCTGGCTGTGCAGGGGACCTTAGCCTGAGCGACCTAAGGGAGTAGCCTAGGCCACCTCACTCGGCTGCCTGTCTGGTCCCTGGGCTGTTCTGGCCTCCAGGGTCCTATGTCCCCGTTCCCATGTCACCACCCAGGTCCGCAGGATGCAGCTCTGTGTCGGAGCCCTCCTGGTGACTCAGTGACAGCAGAGCGAGACCTGGCACCTGAGGACCAGGAGGCCTGCGTCCCCAATGACCCAGATACAGCCTGACTCAGCCTCCTGTGCAGTCACTGGGACCACCCCAGGACCAGTGCTGCAGGATGCAGGCTGACCCAACACTCTGTCGCTGTCTGGGACCCTGGGAATTGCAACCTCCCAGCTGGTGGCCCCTGGTTCCCAAGTCCCTCACTCAGGGGGTCTGGGGCCTGGGGATTCCTAGGTCTGAGGGAGAAGGCAGTCCCTTCACTTACTATTACTGTGTTTCCTTTTCTAACTTCTCTCCTTGCTAAGTACAGAGTAACCCATGCCCTCTACGAATTTCATCTCAAGATGGAAAAGAAATTACAACAAAATATCTGTGTTCTCAGTAGTGATCAGAGCTGGGTGAGGTGGCACAAACTTGTAATCTCAGCTACTCAAGAGACTGAGGCAGGAGGATTACCAGTTCAAGCCCAGTGTAGGCCCTCAGTGACTGAACGAGACACTGTCTCAAAATAAAAATAAAAATAAAAATAAAAATAAAAATAAAAGAGCTGAAGATGTAGCTCAGTGTGAAGGCTCTGGATTCAACCCTGAGTACTGGAGGAGGCACATGAGGAAGAGGAGATTCAGACTCAGGCATAGTGGTATTCACTGGTTGCACAATTGGAGAGGCTGAGGCAGAAAGATCACTTGGGCCCAGGAGTTCAAGACCAACCTGGGCAACACCATGGGACCCTTCTCAAATAAGAAGTGATAGTGATGACTGAGCACTTTGTTGGCTGTCACTCCAAGCGACTTCTGGAGCAGCAGTGCTTCACCGGGCCTCACACTGAGCCTCCTGAGAGGCTGTGAGAACACAGATGCCTGTGAGCCCTTTGGGGCCTTGCAGGGACACGGCATCCTTGGCAGTGGCTGCGTCCTTACGGCTCCCAGCAGATTCTGACAGAGCCAGGCTCTGGGCAACTCCAGCAACACCTTACGCTGAGTCTAGAGCCAATTCTGATCCCACCCATCTGAGGCTGTGGCCAGCAGCTTCGCACCTCCCAGACTTGTCTTTCATTCCACTTAAACTCAGCTCCTTAGATGGCATCAACCAGAGCAAGGGCTAGGAGAAACAGCTTAGCCAGCACAATCACCTGAACGCAAACATTAGACATTGTCTTCAAAACAAAACAGGCCCTCATGGTCGTGCAGCTGTTCCTGTTATACGCACCTCTCCCGTGCTGATTCATTCTACAGGATCCTGGGTTTCCCTGTAAAGAGTCCTGAGCGAATCACCCATACCCTCCCGGCCCCAGAAGTGCCCTCCTGGGGCCATGGCTGAGGGCAGCGCTGTCCTTCTGTCCCCTGGTTCTGCATTTCCTGAGTCCCCGTTCCATCTCAGCTGCATGATCAGACAGAAGCCCCAGGACCAGCAGTCCCACCCTGGAGATGGGGTCTGAGCAGGCGGCGACTCCCCTGTCTGTCACAGGGACCAGCAGTGTGTACTTGTACTGACACTCTCAAGGGTGTGTGTTGGTGAGGCACAGTGAGAGGACTGCCCTCATGGAAGTCAGGGATGATCAGCACAGAGGAGCTGGCTTGGTCACTCAGCATTCACCACTCCTTGGTGGCAGGGTGTGGCAGGGCACTCCTGCAGCTCTTTGAAGACACAAATGCTCGGCATCACTGTTGGCCACAACACCCACCAGGCCCAAAACACCCACGCCACCCACTGAGCCTCCGTGCAGGCTTCTCCACTCCCACAGGCTGCAGCCTGTGTGCCTCATCTGGAGGACAGGCCAATGGCCCAGCCTTAACTCACCCGAGAAGTGTCCCAGTTGCTGATTTGCTCTTTGACCACTGTTTACATTCACACAGCGAGGTGTTTTTAAGAACTGGACCTAAAAACTCTCAAGAGGCTCCAAATGGATCCGCACTGGGGAGAGGTGTTCTGCAGCGGAAGCAACACCCCCCCGCCCCGGCCTCCTCTAGCCGCCCCAAACCCTGCACACGTGCACTGGCCCTGAACTTGGCCAAGACCCTGGGCATCCAGACTGTGGAGTTCACCCCTCCTCTACCCGCTTCCCTCGCCCACCCTTTGGCACTGCATTGCCGGGCATTCATCCTTTAGTGATGCCCACTTCCTCCGCATTGATTCTGCCCACTGGCGTCTGACACCCCCACAATGGCAGGCTTGGCGGGAAACAGGCAGGTTGCCAGGGCTTCCCCTGAGACCCAGAGATGCCTTGTCCCTGTCCCAGGGCCAGGCCATACCCAGCTCAGTTACTAGCAGGTAATGTGCAAACATCCACCCTGCTTTCTCTCCCAAAGTCCTATGGCTCCATCATAGTTAATTTTTAAAATTACTTTTCCAACACTTCTCATGTAAAGCAAAGTTTAGCATCTTCTTTTTATTCTGCAAACAAGACTAACAATGAACTCGCATAAATATACAGTGCGCATAGTGAGCAGTTGTTACTGTTGGAATATTGAGTGAATGCCCATGTGTGGGCATGCTTATCTGTGCTGTGTATCTTGTCTGTCTGGAGCTGTGTCTTCAACTCCGCATTCACAGAGCCGCACGTCTGTATCCACATAAAGATGCGCTTGGGCCACCCAGCCAGGCAACTCATCAACTAAACAAGCCAAGTCCTAGCCATGCTTCTACACTGTCCCTCTGAATTCCTCAGCAGAGCCAGGAGGTAAGCATCATCCCACGGCCGTGTTACACCGTCCAGGAAACCCATACTGGGGAATCAAAGCCACGTCTGCTGGGAAACAAGGCAGAGTGCCACGATTTCCAGGAAGTGCCGTGGACCCCTGAGTGTCACTCAGATGCAAGAAGGAGCCATGTCCTGGTGGGGGGCAGTTAGACCTCAGTCCCGGGTCCCACTTTCAGCTGGCTGTGTTCTGCTCATGCTGCCTTCTGTGGCCTGTGAGCTTCCAGCAGCAGAGAGAAGCTGGGAGTCTGGAGAAGATTTTATGAAAGACAAGTGTGATGAAAGCCAGGGGCCCTTGTCAAGAAGGCATCCAGGGAAGCTGGCGCAGGAAAAGCCAGCAGTCTGTACCCCACTTCCTAAAGGAAACAGCCCTTTCCTCTGGCCACTGCTAGTTGGTGTCCAAAGATCTCATCAATATGGGACTCTGGCCGCGCTCAGCGGAAGTAGTTAATTCTTTCTACCCTTCCGGTCCAGTGCAGAAGGGGAGCACAGTGGTGGCATGGTAGATTTCTATGTTTCCATGGAGACAGGTCATCAGTCTGCGGGGACAGCCTCTGAGCCCAGCACATAAGAAGTCACATGCAGTTTTGCTTCCTGTTGTGCCCCCAGTGCCCACACAGGGCTGGGCCTCAGCAGGTGCTTGGTACCTGCAGATGCAGACAATGGCATCACAAACACGTGTACCGAATGCTGACCTCACATCAGCACCAGGCTGGCTGGTGCACATGCAGGTGTGCCTTCGTGGGTAGCCAGCACCTTCAGCAGGCGGAGGGACTGTTAAACTCAAGTGACAGGTGACAGCACAGGACATGGGGACATCCACAGAGACAGCCCAACTGCAGCACTTGTTTGGGGGAATTTTCATAATCTTGCACTTATGTGATTTTTGTTAAAATGTAATCCATATGATTTTCACATTTGTAAGCTTCATAATTGTTAATGTTGTGGTTTGTAAGTGTAATGTGACACTATTACAATTTTGAAAAATAGAAACTTTGTACATCCACGAATATTTTAATGTAATTTGAGAGTGATTCTTTTATGTAATGAGGTCACCAGTGTATAAATTTCACAAAACAGTTAAGTAAAGAAATAATGCCAGTGTTTTAGAATGTCTTTCAGAAAATGGAGCAAAGTATATTCTTTAACTCATCTTCTGAGGCCAACACAAACTTGACACTAAAATTCATAGTAGAAAGAAGGAAAATTGCAGATGACTACTATGTATGTAGGTAAATGCAGAAGTCCTAAACAACAACAAAAAAAAAGCAATCTGGATCCAGTGGTATAAAGCAAGAAGACACCTCATTACTAAATTTAGCTTATCTCAAGTATGCAAAGCTGTTTTAATGTTAGGAAGTCAATTGATGTAATTTATCACATTAAGAGTATAAAGCAAAAATAAATGTGATTCTTTCATAAATGATGAAAAGCAATTGATAAAGCATAACACTCATTTATGACTTGAAATAGACATGATCAACTAACTAGAAAAAGAAAGGAACTTATCAGCCAGGCACAGAGGAACCCAACTCTGTCCCAGCTACAGTGACAGCTGAGGCAAGAGGGTCCTGTGAGCCCAGGAATCCGAGGGTGGCAAGCAAGTACCTGGGGGAGGGGAATAAGAGCTCCGTTAGTGTGAAAAACGCCACCTACAATAAACCTGCAGCAAATATCCAACTTAATACTGAAATATGCAGAGTGTTCCCTTGGCAATCAGGATGGAGACAAATGTGCCCACAATAGCCACTTCCTTTCCACATTCATAGTAGAGGCGTTAATCAATACAGTAAGAGAAGAACAACACACACTTAGGTGTCCTCTGAGGAGGGGTCTGTGTTCCAAGAAACACATCCTTAGATGGTGTCATCATGCAACCACCATGGGCTGCACTTACACAAACCAAGGACTCTGATGTCACCAGGCCACATCATTTTAGGTCCCACATCATATAGTCCATCTGCCCTTGGCTGAAATGCTATGTGACATGTGACTACAGGTCTTAAAAAGATTGCATTCATTTTTGTTTTTGTTGTTCAAGTCTGCAGGGCATAGTGGTTACACTCACTGTGGGCATCTGGTGCGAACACATAATTCACCTTAATTCTTTTCTCCTCCCCTCCCGCTTTTCCCCCTCCTCCACCCCCCTCCACCCCTCCACATTTGTAAAAGGTCTACCTCCCTGTGTTCTTTTGTGGATCTTTTATTTTGAGCTTTTGTCTCGTTTATTTCAAAAGGAACCAAACTACTATTTTTTACAGATAATGTGATTGTACACAAAGAAAACTTAAAGAACCTTAGAGATATCAGAAGTTGTAACAGAGTTCCACAAGCTTATAAATTACAGAATCAATATGGAAAAATCAATTACATCTCTCCATGTTAGCAACAGAAATCTCAACTATGAAGTTAAAAGAAAAAATATCTCTTATATTAACATTTAAAAGAATATCAAGTACCTGGGAATAAATCTAACAAAAGATTTCAAATGGTAGATTTTGATTAAAGAAGACTTAAATAAATGAGGAACAAGCCCATAATCATGAGTTGAAAGACTCAAAGTCATAAAAATACCAATCCTACACTAAATTGGTGTATGGCTTAATTTCATTCCCAACTAAAACCCTATAGAAATGGAAAGGACCAAAAGTAGTGATCATACTCCTGAAGAAGGAAGAAGAGAGTGAATTTACTCTACCCACTAACAAGTAAAATAATACATTAATCAAAGCAGCAGACTATTAATCAAGCACTAGTGCATCAGACCCTGGGAGATATGAACATTTGATTTATGACAAAGATAAAACTGAAGGACCATTGAGAAAGAATTGCCTTTCCAGTAAACATGACTGTAACAACACAGTATCCAGCTGAAAAATGTTAGATGAGATCCCTACCTCATACCATATACAAGAGCCCAGGTCCCTTATAAGTGAAACACAAGGTGAAAAACAGAAAGGTAAAATTTTAGAAGATACTATAGGAGATCTCACCTTTCTAACATTAGGATAGAAAAAGACTCCTTTAACAACACATACATAAAAATACCAGCCATAAAGGAAAAAGCCTATAAATTTGATTACATTAAGAATAAGTCTTTGGGAGTTGAGGACATAGCTCAATGGTAAAGTGCATGCTTAACCTGCATGAGGCCTTGGGTTCAATCATCCCCAGCACCACGAAGAAGAAAGAAAGAGGAGGAGGAAAAGGAGGAGGAGGAGGAGGAAGAGGAATAACAAGAGAAAGAAAGTGAAGGAAAAGGAGAAGAAAAAAGAGTTGAAAGGGAAAAGCTAGAAGAGGAGAAAATATTTGGGGCGCATAAAACAAACAGAGCACTAACTACATAAAAACGTCTACACATCAATAAGGGCAGAAAAATCACACAGAAAAAGGAACCCCCCAAACCCTGTATATTCACTTCACAAAAGTGAACCCAAAGAGCTGATAGACATTGGAAAGATGCCAATTCCTATTATTAATCAAGGAATTGCAATATAATATAATGTTCACATTAGGCAAAAACTGGAATGACCCCAAAATCCATGAAATGTAAATAAATTGATATGAAATCATACTACTTAATCCTTGATAAACAAAAATAAATGAACTATAATCATAACACACTAATATGAATGAACTGCAGAAACATAATGTGAAGTATAAAATAAGGGAAAAATAAGTGCAAAATAGTATTTATATACAGCTCCATATATAGGAAGAGCAAAATCAGGCAAGAGCAAAGAGCAGGTTTAGAGATTCACAGCTGATAAAACTTAGTTGAGGGCTGGGGATTTAGCTCAGTGGCTTAAGTGGCTGCCTTGCAAGCGTGCAGTTGTGAGTTCAATCCTCAGTACAAAAAAAAAAAACTTAGTTGATAAAACTATGGGTCAAAGCAAAATAATGATTACAATGAGTCAAGGCAGTGGAGTCAGATTTGAGATTTTCTGAGGTGCTGTCACATTCCTTTCTTACCCTCTTTGGAAATCAATCTCTCTCTCTCTCTCTCTCTCACACACACACACACACACACACACACACACTTCTGGTGGTTGCTGGTACAGGACACAGGACACAAAGCCACAAAAAGGTCAATTATCTGCCTCAAAGAATCAGAACCTCTGCATAAATGCACATCTGCATCTACACAAAGCACCACATTTTCAACCAAAAGAAAACCAATCTTTGCCAGTGTGGGGATTTGGTTAGACCTCCTTCCCCTGCTTCCCGAGCCTTTTTCCTTTTACTGAGTTAATTTCTCAACACATGAATAATACTGCAGGTCCTGAGATTGTTCCTCCTTGGGTGACCATGTCTCCTGAGGTCCTCCCCAGACCACAGCCTGAGTATGCAGGAGGCTGTGGGGACTGCACACAGCTGGAGGGGACCAAAGGGGCCAGCGCTGCTATGGAACATGGACAGGTATGTCGTGGGCTTCGCTCCCAGTACAGCATGTGAGGTGGAGGCTTTGGGAGGTGGATCTCATGGAGATTTAAGTCACTGGGGTGACCCCATCTGGCCCTTACTCTGCTTCCTGGCCTGAGATGTCACCAGCCACTGCCATCTGCTGCCTCAACAAGGGGGCAAACAACGGGGGCCCAAGCCTCACCTCGGAATTGGACTCTCCAAAACTATGAACTAAATAAACTTTTCTTCTTCAAAAGTTCGCTGCCTCGGGTGTTTCATTAGAGGGGTGGGTAACCGACTAAAGCAACAAGGAAAAAGGAGGAGGACCAGGAGGCAAAATGCATTTGGGGGAAGTAGAGGGAGATGAGGCCCAACCAGAGCAATGGTGGCTCAAAAGAGGTGAGATGCTTTTCTAAGGCCCTGTCTCGCCCACCCTATGCCCTTTCTCACTCTCCAGTATGGGCAAGAAGCAGGACACATCATGTCCTCGTCCCAAGATGCCAAGTACCTGGCCCAGTCAACCACCCAGATTCACTTCCCCATCCTCCACCACACACTCCACCTGCACCTCTCAGCTTTTTGTGTTTGCCAGGACCTGGCTTGTCTGTTGCCAAAGTCTGGAACTGAAACACCTGTTCAGGCTCCCAAGTTCCCCTTTCAAGACTCATCCACCTAGAATATCTCCCATCCCTCACCACACTCGTGTCCTCCTCCTGTCAGAGAGAAAGATGGCTCCTCTCCTATCCATCACCACACTCATGTCCTCCTTCCCCTGTCACAGAGCAACATGGCTTCTCTCCTATCCCTCAACACACTCATGTCTTCCTTCTCCTGTCAGAGTGAGATGGCTCCTCTCCCATCCTTCACCACACTCATGTCCTCCTTCTGTCACAGAGCAACATGGCTCCTCTCCCATTCATCACCACATTCATGTCCTCCTTCTCCTGTCACAGAGCAAGATGGCCCCTCTCCCATTCATCACCACATTCATGTCCTCCTTCTCCTGTCACAGAGCAAGATGGCCCCTCTCCCATTCATCACCACATTCATGTCCTCCTTCTGTCACAGAGCAAGATGGCCCCTCTCCCATCCCTCACCACACTCGTGTTCTCTTTCTATCAGAGAGTGAGATGACTCCTCTGCCATCTCTCATCACACTCATGTCCTCCTTCTCTTGTCAGAGAACAAGATAGCTCCTCCCCTGTCCCTCATCACACTCATGTTCTCCTTCTGTCACAGAGCAAGGTGGCTCCTTTCCCATCTCTTACCACACTCATATCCTCCTTCTCCTGTAATAGAGCAAGATGGCTCCTCTCCCATTCCTCACCACACTAATGTCCTCCTTCTCCTGTCACAGAGCAACATGGCTCCTCTCCTGTCCCTCACCACACTCATGTCATCCTTTTCCTGTCACAAAGCAAGATGGCTTCTTTCCCACCCCTCACCACACTCATGTCTTCCTCCTGTCACAGAGCAAGGTGGCTTCTCTCCCATCCCTCACCACACTCATGTCATGTGATAATTTAGTGTCACAGGAGGGCACACAGGGTGTTCCAATCGCCCCACACCTAGCTCACTCTGCATCCACGTTGGGTTTCAGTAACTCCATGTGGTGGTCAAAGCAGCACTCAGTGTGGACTGAACCGCTGGCTCTGTCCAGATTGCACTCCTCTTCCACAGAGTCCTCTTTTGCTCTGCAAAATCCAGGACCCCTGCTGTGCAGCGGCCAAGTCTCTGCAGCATCCTTGTCTTTCATGACCCTGATGGTTCCTCTGAGTCCTGGACACAGCTCCAGGAAACATTGCTCTGTGTGCATCGTTTGCAAATTACTCTGGGGAGTCCTTGGCTGGCCAAGCTTGGGAAATGATGCCTGTTTGATTCTCAGATGACTGAGACCCCAGCCTGTGTGGTCCCCACCAGCCTCCTCACCTGTGCTGGGCCTCCCTGCCCTGCCCAGCTCAGTCCCGGCTGGGCCTCGAGGGCTTCACGCACACTCGCCAGGCAGGCCGTCACCTCCTGAGCCCTTGAGAAGCACAGCTTTTGCGCAGGTTTCAGGTTGCTCTTCCGGCCAGCTGGGAGGCCGTTCTCCACCTCAGGAGTGTCTCTCAGACCAGGGCCAGGACCGGGAGCCAGGTGAGAGCAGCAGCTTCACATTGGAGAATGCACAGCTCAGAGGCCACTCCACATAGTCCTGGGTGAACTGCAGGTACCCCCAGACCAAGAGGCAGTCTGGGGGTGACAGAACAGTTCTGTGTCTTGATTTCAGTGCCAGCTATATGACTACTATATGCATTTGTCAAAAATCATAGAAACGCACACTGAAAAAAGAACTGCACTGTACATAAAGCAGGCACAGTAAACCTGACCTTCCTTCCTTCCCCCAAAATCCTGGCATGGCAGACACAACCTCTTGAGCACCACAGCAGGCTGAGAAGTAGAAGCTGGAGTTGCAGGTACAGGAAGTCCTTTGCTCAGCCTGGGCCCAACACTGCTGAGGGGCTGGCAGGGCTACAGGCAGGGGACCCCCTGCAGCAGGGTGCATCGGGGAGGAGGCATGTAATGGGTATGTTAACTGTGTGGTTCATCAGGACACAGGACACCCCCCCACCATCATGGGGCTTCTCAGCCGGCAAATCACCTGGGCCAATCTTCTATTCGGTTTTCTTTCATCTCTACTCCTACATCTGCATTGCCACCAGGCAATGATGGGTAAACTGCAATGAACCCATGTGCGGTGTGTTTCCGTGTGACCATGATTTCCCTTCCCCTAAGCAGCTGCGCAGAGAGGAGGCCCTGAGGCAACCTGAGCGCACCTTTAGCTTGGTAACAGCCAGGATACCTTGTGCCTGGGGGGTCCAGGGGTTACATGTCCTTGTGTTTTGCTGACGGGGTCATTCCAAGAAGCATCCCAGTAGTGTACTATCCTGGCTTTCATTTGAATTTCCTAAGGACTAAGGAGGCAGCACTGTGCTTGGACTTCCCAGCTCCTTATGTATCCTCTTGGTCCCTGGCCAGCCCCAGTCTGGACCTACAGAAAGTAGCGTATCTCGGGAGCTCACGGCAGAGGGAAGTGCTGCCCTCAGGGTGGCTGAAGCTAAGGAAGAGACTGGGTTTCAAAGTTCCCTCAAGGGCTCCACTCCCAGTGACCTGGCTCCCCCACCAAGCCCCACCCCTAAAGATTCCTCCACCTCCTGATAGCACCTCCAATTAGGACCATGTCTTTGACATGCAGGACTTTGAGGGACATTTATCCAAATCCCCTTTAGTACAGTGCCCCTTCAAAGCTCTTCCCCATGATTAAAAATCGAACACTTGAATGGATTTTTGATTTTTTTCAAGAGAATCCAGAAATTTAAATTTTTACATGGAACTTTCAGATTTTTAAAATAAGAACCTTTTTCAGATATCCTGCTTCTCCTCAGTAACATGTTCTCCAGGATAACATTTTCAATCCCAGATCTTCTGAATCCAAATCCAGTGCTCTTGCCACTATACCAGAATACTCAGATAAACACAGAACACCATATGGACAGACCATCCCACTACAGCCATCCAGTTTATGGCAGCTACATCATCCTAGGGACGCCCAGCTCCCAAAAGCCCGTGCTGAATGGTGAGACATTTTTACCCTCATTAAGATCACCCAGAAATGAGCTGTGAAAACGCTGCCCTCAAAAGCTGCATGATCAAACTCATGCACACAAAAAGTAAAATGGTGGTTGTGAGGAGCTAGGGAGCGGGAAACAGGTAGCTGTTGCTTGCTGGGTGTATTAGTCAGCATTTCATCACTAAAACACAACACGCAGCACCTAAAACTCAAAGGAAGAGAGGGTTCATGTTTAAGGGGCTCACAGTTTAAGGGGGCTCAGTCCATAGAAGCTGCTCCAAGGCAGAAACATCATGGTGGAAGGGTGTGGCAGACCAACTCTGCTCAGTTCATGGTGGCCTGGAGTAGAGTAGGGGAACAGCACCAGAGGAAGGGGCCAAGGACCATGTGCAGTACCCACAGTCACTTCTCTAGGACCCACCCAGCATGCCTAGGAGCAGCTCTACTACCCTGCTTAGGGCTTCTTGATCCAATGAAATCAATACATTGGATTAATGGTCACACTAGGTGTGCAGTTTCTGCTGTGGAAAGTGGAAGGATGTGGTGGTGGCAGCATGACGATGTGACACTGAGCTGCACACCTACCATGGCTAAAATGATGTATTTTTTGTGCATTTTACTACAATTATTAAAAATGCAAAGCAACATCAATAACAAGGAGGAACAGGCAATGAAGAAAGCAAACACGTACATTTCATTGTTCCACCTCAGAGGTGCAACATCCACTGCCAGGCCATCATTGTGTCCTGCTGTGTAGTCTGAGGGGCCCCACGTGGAGAGGGCACCTTTGAAATCCATGCTGTCCCCTGCGCCCAGGGACTAAAATCTCTCCTGAGCTTTTGTGCTCATGGGTGGCATCTTGGAAGTGGATACAGGGAGATGGGCTGGCTGCCTTTGTCTGTCACAGGCGAGTCTGCATCTCCTGACTGTCAGAGAGCCCCACCCAGCCATGGTTAGAAAAGGATCTGAACCCTTGAGGAAAGCGGGCTCCACAAAGCACTCCATGCCCCTCTTCAGCGGGAAGGCGGTCCGCTGGCGGCAACAATGGTTTTCATAGATGTGGGCCAAGGCCGTCACAGCCAGATGTGTCAGGCTCACCAGCGACAGCGGCCGAGGGCGGGGCTGGGGGCAAGCACTGGGACCGCCTGAAATCCAAGCTCACATTGTCAAGGAAGCCACGTGAGTCACTGATCCTCCTTCAGAATCCAGTTCAAGGTCCTTGCGGAGGCTCTGTGATTGTGAAGGGCCCCAGCACGCCCACCCAGCCACGTGACTGCTCTTCCCAGGGACAGTCCCACCATGAGGGCCCAAAGCTAGTGCTTTAGCTGCACAAAGGGGAGAGTCCCTCGGTCATTGCGCAATCATCCTGAAAGACAGGAAGGGTCCTACAATTTTAAAGTTTCCAACTCATAAAGGGCGAGTGGACACTCAACCTCCATGTCCCTCAGCAGAACAAACACAGCACCATGAAGTCCCACCTGCAGGTCCTGGGGGCTCCCAGACTGCTGGGGTACAATTAGCCCTTTGGGTGGGACAGGTCATCCTGCCCTCAAATTCCCATTTCTCCAGAGATACAGGACATTATGGCCTCAAATCCAGTCATTCTCATACAGACTTCTCTGTTTTTTGTTCACAAATCACCTGTGTTCACTTTGCATTTTTTATCACATAGCTTTTGAGCCCTCATTTTGCACTGAATAAGCTGCAGCCAGGGGCCTCCTGCATGGATGGGCACATGAATGCCCTGGTCTCGCTGGAAAGACCGCTGCCCGTTCTGAATCTAGGAGTCTGAGGTGGGCTGAGAATTTGAGTCTCCACTCCAGGCAGTGCCAATACTGCTGGTTGGGGGACCACCCTTTAACAGCTGCTCCCAGCTTAAAAATCCCCAATTCTGGGAATCAAGGCAAGGCCTTCCCCTGAGGTCACCTCCAGCCCCTAAATGTGCATTTATAGCATTGCAATTAGAAAGACAGACATCAAGACAGGACAAGGCCCTTTCCACACAAAGGGAGCCCCTGGCCTGCGTCAGTACACTGCGCTGTGGCACCACAGTCATCTCAGAGCACTGGGCCACAGAAGAGACCCTGGTGGCTTTGTTGCATTCATGACTCAGGGCAAGTAGACCATGTAGACCAGGGCTGGATGGAACTGTGCAGCCTGAGAGTCCTGCTGCTCAACTCTGGGACCGCATGGAAGCCACGCATGGGCATAGCCTGGGTCACACACTCAGGGGCAAAAGCACCGGGATGCCCCACCTGACCAGTGCACTTTGAGCTGTCTGTGGCAGAGCCCTCCTCAAACTGGCTGAAGTGAAACAGAGTACATGAGCTCTTGCAAGGGAAAAATGCAGGCCTAAATCCAGGCATGGCTGATCACAGCATAAACAGCTGTCGGTAGAGCTGGAGTTCTGAGTCTCGGACTTTCCTTTACCTGCTCGGCCACCACCAGGTTCTGCCCCAGCAAAGGCCCAATGGCGGCCTGCACTGCAGTCTGACACCCTGCCTGATCACACCTCTGCTGGGGCTCCAGCAGAAGGCCCAGTGCCGAGTCTCATCAGGCCCCTTATGGGTCGCTCAGGCTGGGCCGTGGATCCTGTTGAGGGGTCAGACAAGCTGAGCTCCTGCTCCTGACACCAAGCAGTAGGAATAAAGCTGAGCGTTGAGCACAGGGTTCCCCGAAGGCTCCCCTCACTATCTCTGCTAGAAAAATACAGAAGGAAGAAGGCAGGAATTCATCTGCCTGGCAGAGACAGCACTAATTTAGAGACCAGCATTTCTAGTGTGGAAAGCTGGGGGTGGGGAGCTGTGAGGGGACACCCTGAAAGGTGGTGATCTGAGGGGGCGTGCCACACTCCACTTCAGAGGCCCAAGACTCACAGCAGAGAAATCATACCCCCAACTGGCTCGAGAAGCCCCTGCCTGCCCCACAGTAGCAGGGCAAGCTGAATAAAAACCCGAGGAGGGGTACCAACTTGTGCTTTTTTTGCTGAGGAATCCCAGTGCCCAGAGGCAAGGTGCCCAAGGTGGGTGTGGTAATGAGAAAAAGTTTATTGTAAGGCTGTGTCCCTTGAGATGCCATCTGAGTCATTCTCCTCATTGCTGGGACAAGATAGCTAACACCCACCCCCTGACAGAGCAGAGCTTTCTTTTGGTTCTTGGTTTCAGAAGTTTCAGTCCTTTGTGGTTGGCAGCCTGGTGGAGGGGTCTGGCAGAAGAGAGCTGCTCACGGCGTGGTGAGCAGGAAGCAGAACCAGAAAAGAGGACTAGGGGGAGGGAACACCCTCCGGGTCATGCCCCCACCTCCCAACACCAAGCCACCTGCGTCTCCCCCATAATATAATCAACTTCCAAACACACCAGGCTCAGGAGACATTTTAGGTCCAAACTGTAACAAATACCCACAAATCACCTTGAAGAGCTACCATCCCCAGGAGCAGTGCTGGAGTCACAGATTGAGGGGACAGAGGAACCATCTTCAATCACACAGCTCAGATTCAAGGCAAGAACCACTCCCCAGGCTTCCTGTTGCCCAAAGCCAGGAACCCAGGGCCATCTCTGCCACCCCAGCAGGGGGCCAGGACTTTCCAAGAAATGCAATCCTTACTGGTACAGTTTGTATCTGGATGCCCCCTCAAAGCCTCGTGCGGTTGGAGGTAGGACTTGTGAAGGGCTATTAGCTAGTGGGAGCTTCCGGCTTGACCGGAAGTGGGGATCACTGGGGCATGACCTGGAAGTTGTTCTCTCCCTCCACAGCTCCTCCTTCCACTCTCTGGTTCCTGACCACCATGATGTGAGCAGTTCTTCTCCACCAGACCCCTCTGCAGTGCTGCTGACCATGCAAGGACTGACACTTCTAAACCCTGAGCCAAACTAAACCTGTCCTCCTCTAAGTTGTGGGTGTCAGGTATTGTGCCCCAGCTATGAGTGACTAAAACACTTACTCAGGGTTCGTTTTAGCCACATAGAGCCAGCGACCAAGTTAATAGTTCACACAGTTGCTTCTTGGTCTGGTGTGAGTGTTTATTAAGCAATTACCATGTGCCAGATACGCATGACTGAGTGAACACACTGGGATATTCACAGGCAGACCAGGAGCCAGGACTCATGAGTAGCAGGTGAGTGGGAAGCGGGTCTGTGTGTGAGTGGGGCCCTCAGCCCTGCGAAGTCCCAAGGACACGGAGGGCAGAGGCTGGGCCGTGTCACGGCTGAGAACTAGTTCTGGTGTTACCTTTGGCCACCTGCAGGCAGGGAGTACATGGCAGGCAGCTCTGAGACCTGTCCAGAAGAGGCTCAAGAGAGGAAAGAGATTCAGGGGCTTCACTCAGATGGAGTCTTCCCAGGGCCGAGACCCTGCAGTGCAGCCTGGTTTCCAGCTGAGTGTGTTTCCCCAAGCATCCTGTGGACTCTGCCCTCCTGTCACACACTCAGGCGGTTTTTCCCCTGGATCACTGTTTATATAACTTACTTCCCCCTGAATTCACCAGAGCAAAACACAGCACACAGCAAACACTGCCCTCGGCCTGGAGACAGGCACCCAGGGGTGCCACATGGGCCCTCTACCCCACAGAGGCCCCTACCAAGCCTGAGACCAAGGGATGGATAGCCCTGTGGAGGAGCAGAGGTCTGGCATGGACAATATCCCCAAGCTGTCTCTGTGGGACACAGGAGGGGCTCAACCTATGGGGACGGATGGGACATTTCCCAAAGGCCAGCGCCACATGCGGAGTCCCTGGGTACCCACTGCAGGACTCCAGCCAGCCAGGGTTCTTGGCTTCTCTCTCCAGTTCTAAACACACATTTAAAACTCAAGACCAAACTTCAAATTGAAAGCCGTCGTTCCAATCTGGCATCTCAGATTTGAACTCAATTTTTGCACACTGTACACTCAGCGAAGTCCCTCAGAGCCGGCTTCCATGGCACCGTTGTGCATTTTGAACACAAATCATCAAGTGAGGCCACGAAGTGCACAGGTGGCTCAGGTCCAACTGCCGCTGCTGCTAGCGCAACTTTCGCCAGGGACTGGGATCCAACTCAGGGTGTGGCTGAGCGACATTCCTGGGCTCCGGACGGGGCTCTGCCGCAGGACACTGGGCCCCAATCACACAGTGCAGAACTCACTTTCCTCAGCTTTCGTTTTATTTGTGATGGACATGTGACAATTGTACACATTTGCAGGATGCACCGTGACGCTGTGTAAGGATCAGGTCAGCAATGAACATGTCTGTCATGTCGAATGCTTATCATTGTTTGGTGGGGAGAATGTCAAGTCCCCTTTATTTATGGAGCTGCTTAGGACGTTACAGCATATTCTTTCTCACTTAAGTACCTGCTGTGCAAGAAAACGCAGTGCTCATGCTCCATCTAACCTTCGCTTCCCACCCCAACCCGGCCCTCCCTGTCTGTGTCACACCCCTTCCCGGCCCTGCTGGATTCTATTCTACACTTGCTTTCTATGAGATCTGCTGTGTTCACAGGTATAGAGTCAATCTAAGGACCCATGAACAGAATACTGGATAAGGAAAACCTGAAACACCATGAAATACTGTGAGGCTGTTAAAAACAATAAGCAAGGCCTGGTGGCACATGCCTGTAATCCTAACACTCGGGAGGCTGAGGCAGGAGGATTACAAGTTCAAGGATAGCCTGACCAACTTAGCAAGACCCTGTCTCACAGTAAAATGCAGTAAACGGCGAGGGATGTAACCCAGTATGAAGGCCCTGGAGTCAATTCTCAGTACTGGCAATAAAAATATGAACCTCCTGGTGGCAAGAACCATCCCAAAATTAGTCATGGAATGGGACATCAGCTCAAGGATAGGTGAAGGGACCAGCAGGACTGAATAGAGAGCCCAGAAGCCCAGAACCTCACCACATGTGATGTGTGTCCACTGGTAGATCCCGGCGAGAGGGCAGTGCAGTAGTTTATCCGTATGCAAAAAGAGAATTTAGATCCTTATCTCACAATCTACTGTCACTTAATCCTAGAAGAGAAAATGAGCACTTTTCAGACAAACCGTAAGACCAGTAAATGTCCAGCCTCAGTGAGGACATTTTTCCTATGGTGCACAAAAACAGAGCTAACCAGCTAAAAAAAAGTCTAAACACATAAAAAGTGCATAGATACAAAATACAAAATGCCAGCTGCTCAGGAGACTGGGCCAGGAAGATCACAAATTTGAGGGCAAGTTAACAAGACACTGTCCAAAACATTTTTTGTTTTCTTTTTACTAGTCCACGTTTGCAGGACATAATAATCACCGCCATCGCAGGGAGCTGGCACATGTCCACGGCACAATTTAGTTTTTCTTGCTTTTGTTTCCCCACCCTCCTGCTCTTGGTTCCCTTCCTATTTGCAGAAGACCTGCATCCCTGCTTCAAAGACCTGGGATGTCACTCAGAGGTAGAGCACTTGACTTGCTTGGCATGCCTGGGCCCCTCATGTCAACCTCCAGCACCATGAAAGTCTTCACTTAACTTTTAATCGGTGGGATGAAAACGTAGTTGACTCCCCAGAGCAACACAGTGAAAGCTGCCATCTAGAGCGTGGGTGAAGGTATGATTTACTGAGAACGGCTGAATGCTGCCAGTGAGGGTCCACATCGGTGGAAACACTCTGGAAAACAAGTGCTGTGTCAGAAAAACAAAGTCCACATGTCCTGTGGCCCAGCAAGCCCACTTCCAGGATGCACCTCAGCCCTGCCCGCTGCCCTTCGGTCTCCTCACTGCACTGCTCTTATGGCCACCTTTCCTGCAAGCTCATTCACGCCCAAGGTGTCAGCTCAAGGTCAAAGGCCTTTCTGAGTCCAGAAAGTCTAAGTCCCAAAAGGCTTTCCCCTAAACAGCAGGAAAGACAACTGTACCCCCACCTCAGAGTGTCCGGTGCCCCAGAACCACCTGCCCTGGGGCCCAGCATGTCACCAGGCTGGGGTGAGGTGCATATGTGCTTGCCTGGGATGGACCCGTGCTAGCACCCGGGACAAGCCCTCCTTTGAAGAAAAGACACCTAACACCACCTGGAGCCAAGCGCCTAGCCCACTCCCTTCTTGCAGAAATCGTGAGGACATTTACATCCGAGTCGCAGCAGTATTTGCCCCTGGAGAAGGGGCAGGGAACACACACAGGGCGCAGCTTCATTTCACCCTGCATTTCTTACATTTTAGAAGCAGAAGGTGGTGAAGGAAAGAAGCCTCCCTTCCACATGGGCTTCAACTTTAAAGGTCACAATTCAAGGAACAACCTTGGGGAGGGGGCCAGGGTGAAACCGCCCAGACAACCTCACTGGAGAGGGACGCTTTTATAGCATGGTCGCCGTGCTCATTGTTCGGCCTGAATTGCCCCTATTTCCACATTCACCGTGGACAATGGGCGCTTGTGACATTCTGGCATACATTATAGCTCAGGAAAATTCAACCTGCTTTATTTGTTCCATTTTCTGCTTTTAGGCATAATGGAAATGTTGACACGTGTGACACTCGCGCCCCCGGGAGGCTCACTTCACTTTTGGTGGTGGCTGTCGCAGGAGGAGAGGGGCCAGGCGGGCCCACACCCTGCGCCCTGCTGGTTCCTTTCAAGGCTTGCGCTTGGAGCTGGTCTCCATTATGATTACAATGATCTCAGCTGTCCTTCTGAGAAGAATGTCAGGCTTTGACGACGTGCGCCAGTTCAAGGGAACTCTCTCAGGAGTCCAGGACACAGAGATCTCCTTCTTGAACCCTTTTATGGGCCCTCCACGACACCTGGTTCCACGGCACTCTCTCCCCTGGCTGGATGGGTTTCCCGTGCATTAACTGACAGCACCTGAGTTAATCCAGAGTTCACACCCAAGGTGAGAGCCAGCTGAATGAATGATTTCAGCCTCCTAGAGGAGGGGGGCAGGGGAAGGGGGGAGGGGAGGATGAGGAGAGAAATACTCTTCCCTATTTCTTTGCAGGACCAGCAGAATGGCCATCCCACTGCAAAGACCTGCTTTTCCAGATAAATGGGTGTGAACGGTTTTTAAAAAGTATACAAGCAATGTGTCCACACAAGCCAGCAAGCAATGTCTACTGATTCCACTTACACAACGGACCTAGAGTCACTGAACTCACAGAGTCAGAAAGCAGAAGGGCATTTCCCAGGGACTGTACCCGTGGGCAGGGAACAGGAAGTATTTCATGGGTACAGAGTCCTGTTTGGGGAGATGAGAAACCCACAACGGCGATGGTCATACAGCACTGTAGACGTACTTGAGGCTACTATACTCCATACTTAGGGTCGTGGGTATCTAACTACAAAGCCGTATTTGAGGGCCGGTGATGCAGCTTAGGGTGAGCACTCGCCAAACGTGTGAGACCATGGGTTTCATCCCCAGCACCACAAGGACTATTAAAAAAAGAAAAGAGTAAATAGGACTGACTTCCACTAATAGGTTTTTCCCCAGGATTTATGGTGGCTCTGAATTTCAAGCCCCATCTTGTCCCTCAGGGTGGGCCCAGCCCCAGCCCCAGCCCCAGCCCCAGCCCCAGCCCAGCAGACACAGCCCTGACAGGGAGGCTGACACAGCTCTCCCATCCTCCCCAGCTCACCCTTGACTTCATCCTGGGGTTCTGCCTATGAGCTCCCGGGGGTGACCAGCCACCAAGTGGGCACAGAGGTGTGGCAGCTGCCTCTTTTGCCTGTTCTGCTGTCGGTAGGAGCTGTGTACAAAACACCCAGGTTGCATAGCACATTACTAAAACACATTGAGCACATTATAAATCTCTGTCCTGTGAACACTGCGATATGTTACAATCAATGGGTATGTGTGTTTCAGCCAATGCTGAAGAGAAAATATGAGGCCAGGCCCCATACTGCCCTTCAAGGGCACAGCCTCCATGACCCAAGCCTTCCCAGGCCACACTTCTTAAGGCTTTGTTATAGGCAGGGATCATGAGGAGCACAGTTAGAATCAGGACACAGAATTTATATTATTTTAAGATGGTCACCCAGATGGTCACAGAAAGTGCAGGAAATCTGTCCATAACACTAAAGACTCAGAATACTCAGCCCTCAGCAATATCCTGTGAGTCCAGATGAAATCCTAGAGCCCATGACAATGCCTCCCATGAGTCCAACTGGAGGTCTAGAGCCCACGAGAAGGACTCACACCAGTCTGTTTTACAGATCCGTGCTGGGAAGGCCCAAAGGTCAGCAGTGGAAGCTAGAAAGTCTGTGCTAGCGGGATGAAGGAGCTGTGTTGATAGGTTAAGGGTTCCATCCTGGAGCTGAGAAGTCACACTCAAAACAAAGACCAGGGCTGTCCTGAAAAGCACCACAGCCATTCTCAGTGACACGGAGGCCCCCAGCTCCTCTGACGATCAGCACAGTCGAGTACATGCCAGGAAGCCAGCATGACAAGTTTCTCCTGGAGACTGAACAGCACATCTTCCCCTCTAGAGCCAGGAAGCGATGCTCAATGTAAGGACCAGAGTTCCCGCAAAGTAAACCACAGCCAACAAGGTCCCAAGCTCCTCTGATGACAGTGGTCAAACTGACACTGAGGAAGCTAATGATGACGAGCTCCTCCAGGAGAACCAATGGCTCAAACAGCAACACTTAGAGAAACCCACAATGCTTCACTCTTCTTTGCCACGTCTCTATTTCTGCTGGCAACTTTGCTCAGGTGGCCATCCTCGCGCCGCACCATGCTGATTTAATTCAGCTGGCATCAAGTTGACCACCAGTTTTCAATCCATAACGCACTTCCGCTCCCAACAGCACCCAGCTGGGCCTGAGCCTTTCGCACTCGGGCTTCTGGAGGACAGTCAGGACCCAAGCCACACCACCCCAGCGTCCAGAGAGCCTGGGCCTCTGTGGCCCTCAGCACATCCTCTGTCAGCTCCCCTATCATCTGGTTCCTCCGATGACGCAGACGCTCCTGCGAGCAATGTGCTGCCATCCTGTGTGTCTGCCCCGTGCACACACCTCCCTTCTGCAGCGCCAGTTCCTGGGCCTGGCTGTTCCATGTGCTTAATATGAGAATATTTGTTCAATTTGAGTATGTTTTTGACCTGCCAGGTATCTGTGAAACAAAATAACTCCTCCTGATAGCTTCTTATCAAGAGTAATTTGAAACATCCATCATCGACTGCTGGATGTCAAAAGAAAGGTGGAGAGAAATTCCCGTTTCCCTAAACATGTTTTCCTCTTCAGTCTCGGCAGAATCACTGTCAATCCTGAAATTGCTGTGGCCTCAGACGGCCTCAGAAATTGAGGCTGTGGAATTGCTGCAGCAGGGACACAGGAATCAGTCTGTGGTTCAGGGGCCCCACAGCCCAGCCAGTGGCCAGAGCAGCTGGCCCTGAGGCCCAGCAGGAACCGAGGTAACGAGTGCTCTGGGGTGGGGCGGCCCTGCCTGGCACCCTGCTGAGAAGTCCTCCCTAAATCTGTTATGCCCAGCTCTGGGGACAAGGAGCTGCGACGCCCCCTCCTGACGATGAGGAGAACGAGGGAGGGGCGCTGTGCGTTAGTACCACCTGCTACTTAAATGTGTCATCATGGGCTTGGAAGCTGTGCATTTTTAGTTTTTTCTTTTTGTTGTTAGCTCATTTGTTTGAGACAGTCTCCCTATGGATTTCTGGTTAACCTTGAACTTACTGTGTAGCCTGGGTTGCCTCAAACTACAGGTAATGCTCCTGCCTCAGCCTCCCAACTGCTGGGATCACAAGTGTGTGCCACCACACCTGGCTGTGCTTTTACTTCTTTCTCTTGCCTAGGCAGCCACTAAGCATCCTCCAGTGCAGTGGCACGAGCTGAGGTTGCAGGGAGAAACAGGAGCACAAAGCCTCTAGCCCTGAAGAGCTGCTGTGTCACAGTGCTGGCTTCCTCGGCCCTCTTGGGAGACAGTCCAGCCTGTCTGTGCTTCAGGACAAGTGCCGCCCTTTCTCAGCCCCTTGTGTCCTAGCATAGCCTGGAATCCTCAGCCCCACACACAGCTGCTTGCCCCAAGCCACTCCAGACCCTGGCTTCCTGAAGCAACGGCCCTGTCCTCCCAACACGTGACTCACTTGTCATTTTCAGCACGTCCCTGGCCCCTCCTTCCTGGGACCAAGCTTCCCAAGCTAAGGGCACAGAAGTGACCACAATGCCAAGTGTACTCTCTGAGGACGCACTAAACCAGATCACACCGCTTTTCCTTGGTGAAGCTGTAAACAGTGGTTTATCTTGAATTGTTGTTTAAATAACACACTATGCAGTGTATGGACTGAACCCCCCTAAGTGAGCAGTTCAGAGCACCAGGTGTGTCCACACTGCTGTGCAACTCCTGCTTGCAAAAATCCCCATGCGCACGTCTGCTAGAGCCTGGAAACCACCATTCATTCAAATTCCTGCTTCCCTGAGTTCAGCTCCTGCAGGGCCTCACACACCCTTTCGTGACCAGCTTCTTCTACTTAGCCTAGGGTCCTTAAGGCTCATCTGTGTTGCAGCAAGTGAGAATCTCCTTCTTTTAGGGGTATCTAATATTCCTTTGCTTGTCTGTACATTTCTTAATCCACTCATCCAGTGATGGACATTTGGGATGCTTGTTCAATCCAGTTTTCATTTCTTTTATCTTTCAACCATTGACCCTCCTGAAACTAGCAGTTTGGACCTTCTCCGACAGTAACCATTGGCTTCCATCTGTTGAACGTCACTGCCAAGTGTTTAGGATCATGCATTAGCCTCACAGTGCAAAAGCAGGGCACGTGGAGAGGCAGGAGCACCAAGGTCGGCGGCTGTGAGCTTTCTAAACAAAGCGCCACAGAGCCTGGGAAATCAACCCACCATTTCAAGACAGCATTGGGGATCACTAACCCCTGGAAGTGACTGTGTTCTGCCCTGTTCCCTGAGATTAAGGGTATGCTTGCCAGGGACGGGTGAGGGCTTTAAAGCAGGGCCATCCGTGTGGTTCCTTCCCAGGAGGGGACACCTCTGTCCCCATCTGTGGCTCTGGCTGGCTTTGATCAATGCTGGATGACACCTTCCACAACATGGGGCTCAGAGGAGAGAGCATCTAGCAAGAGACTGGGGTCCTCTGGAGGGCAGAGGCAGGGGCAGGGCAAGGGGAACGTCTGGGGACTGAGGCTACTTGGAGCTTGTAGGCCAGCCGAGCTCAAGCTGCAACCCTGGCTGGGCACCCACAGGGCCAGCACTGGCCACACCCACCCCAGTCGTGAGCGTGGAGGAGCACGGGGCTTCAGGCCCTGTGTTGGGGGCAGCTGTTCCCCAGCAACGGTGAACTCAGACTTGACACAGGTGCAGAGTTATCTCGGTGCACATATTGCATTTTTAAGTACGGTTTGTTTTGTGGAGTACACAATAATATATGATGGGGTTTTTTTTAAGACAAGGATCTTACCAACAACTATGAACCTGTCCTTTATATTCCTTTCTTCTATGCCTAAGTTATTTTGACTTTGGCTGAGAACTACAAACCATACGAGAAAATGGTTTTCCAGAAACTAACATATTTACTTGATTGGATTTGTTTGATTGACTACTCTATTGTGCGCCCACTGGTTCTGAGGGCTGGGGCGCAGCTCAGTGGTGGGCACCGGCCAAGCATTGTGACACCCCAGATTTTGTCCCCAGCCCTGGGCAGAAGGGATCAAATGCGACATCTTACCAGCCTCGGGCTCAAGCCAGCCGGGATCCACCAAGCCACTGTGCTGCTCACTAGAACAGGAGCAACTTACCCAAACTCTGCTTCCTTGGTTTTAAAAAGGCAATGTTATTATTTTGGTTTTTTTGCGGAATTATTGAAGCCATGAAGGCGACCGTGTGAGGAAAGCCTGAGGCTGCAAACCTGGACTAGAGTCAGCATTTGACAGGAAAACCTTTGGGAACACACGAGCCCTTCGTGTCAAGGTCAAGGCAGTTGGGCTCAAAAACCCCAGCTGCAGCCGAGGTCCTCCAGCACAGGGACTGGCGTCCCTGAGGCGGCTCTGCTCTCCCCACCCGGTGCTAACACCCACCCCGCCCCGGCTGTCCACTCCTCCCTCCTGTCCACCTTCCCATCTGAACGAAGTGAGCACAGTGAGTTGTCCTCCCGAGGGCACTGCCCTGCTCCCCAGGGGAGCTGCGCGCCCTGTGCCACCCCTACAACTAAGGAATGGGGGGGGGGCTTTGGTTTAACTTTAATTGATGTTCATAGTCCTAGGGCTGGTGGGTCCCACACTGCTCAGCACAGCTGTGGACATGAATGAAACAGCAGCAGCAGCAGCGGCAGCATCTCTGCCCTTCCCTGGGCCAGGCCTCATGTCACCCGAGTCCTTTCCATCCTCCTTCCTGTGCCCATGCTCCCCATGAGAGCATCTGAGCCGAGCCTGTCTGCACCCCCCAAAAGGGATGTCACACTCCAGGAATAGAGAAGTGGCATCTCTTCAGGGTCACCGAGTGTCATCCTTTTGTCCCTGGTGCCCAGTGCAGGTGACAGCCCATGGTGAACTGTGAATGGATGAAAGCATTTTCTCAGCAGGAAGCACACAGAGGCCTCTCACTGCCTGTTCCCGAGAGGAACTTCCACAGGTGCCAGCCAGGAGCGCCTTCTCTCTGGGGCCGGGGCAGGAGATGTTGGTTGTGTTGACCTTGCTGTCCCCTGGAACCCCCATTCCACCTGTCATCTCCACCCGGTGCATCTGCCATGTGGGTGCCACTGTGCCAACCCATGCCATAGGGTCTGTGGGGTTGGGATTCACGCTGCTGCCATGGTGTCCCTGACCCTTCACCAAGTGGAGGCAGCACTTCCCCCCACTGATGGCTCTTGGCTTGTCAGTGAATGGTGCCCAGGAAGATTTGGAAAAGGCACCTTCTCTGGGAGGACGCTGCCCAGTTGTCCCATGTCTCTGAGAGGCAGGATTTTCTGGCTCTGAACAGATGCAGAGTTCCAGAGAGCTCAGCCTGAGAAAGGACCAGAGTAGTAACAGGTTGCAGCTCTAGAGGTTCCCAGGGAGAAGGACTGAGAGAGGATGAGAAAGAAAAGAGGAAAGCTGAGGTCAGGCAGAGCCCCTATTCTCCTGATGGGAGAGGAGGAACTGCTCAATCACTGTAGCGCGTTTATTTATACCCTCCAGAGGAAGATGTTAATTCCAACCCCACTTCGTAGCAACCTGTTTGCCTGCTGGCCTGAGCCCGTGCCTTCTTGGTGCTGGAACAACTGTTTTACGTGGCTGGTTTAGAGCTCTCTGTGTTTTCAGGACTGATCTTGCTTTAGCCCCACACATGTGATCAATCTCCAACTTCAACAGCTCCCTACATATTCTTTTTTTGTTTTGTTGTAGCATAGGATGAGTGGTCAGTTGAAGCTGAAGGAGTTGTATTTGAAGAACTCTGTAAATCTTTTTATTTTAAGTGCAATGCAAGGATTTTAAGTCCCTGCATTCCAGAATTGTAACCCATAACAGTATTCAGCTACCAGTGTAGCTGGCAACTGTCATAAGGTATTACTGATTTGAGTTTCTTTTATAACATATTACTTTTATACACCTCTAGTAGTTGTACGTTTTCTGAAGGATTTGCAAGACCAAGTTAAGGTGAGACCTCTTTTAAAGACAGTCAGTTTTTTGTTATCTATCAAGGTCAGTTAAGTCTCTTTAGGAAGTGCCTTGGAACCAGCTATAACATCTCTTAGTTCTTCTGTCTGTGTCAGCTGCTCGGATGAGTCACGACCATTGCTTGACCAAGTTGCTTTCTGTGAAATCCTGGGAAACCTTTTCTCCTGGTGACTCTCCTTAGGCACACCACACATCGATGGTCACTTTCCTCTGTGGTCTCATAGTCCTCTTGATCAGAAGACCAGGGACTCACTGAGTTTAGGATGACACAGCAGAGGTTCTCTTACATCCTGGGTTTTCATTGACCTCAGAGAGCTAAGGCCAAAATATTGACTGTCCCCTTAGCCCATCTACCTCTCTAATTTTTGGTCTCTAAACCTCAGTTGTTGAACATCCAGAAGAAAAGATTCATAACAGTACAGTGTAGTAGAGGCAATAAGCTTAACATTAGTTGGGGTGTCCCTATAAGGCTATGGAGATCACTGGGGCCTCTGATCAGTGAACAAGAACTGGTTAAAAATGTTACCAGGCAGAAGATGTAAAACTGCTGAATAACCCAATTTCT
The DNA here is from genome assembly GCA_004027295.1 of Dolichotis patagonum. Taxonomy (NCBI): domain Eukaryota; kingdom Metazoa; phylum Chordata; class Mammalia; order Rodentia; family Caviidae; genus Dolichotis; species Dolichotis patagonum. Next base: position 502 of record PVJX010005864.1, on the reverse strand, counting down.
ATTACTGAAATTGAAAATGTAATTAAGTCCTTGCCTACAAAGAAGAGTCCAGGCCCAGATGGATTCACTGCAGAATTTTACAAGAAATATAAAGAAGACTTAACTCCAACACTCCTGAAACTCTTCAATGAAATTGAAAGGGAAGCAATTCTGCCTAAACATTCCTGGAAGCAAATATCACTCTAGTACCAAAACCAGAGAAAGACTCAACTAAAAAAGAGAACTAGAGGCCAATCTCCCTGATGAACATAGATGCAAAAATTCTCAACAAAATATTGGCAAACAGGATGCAGCAAATCATCAAGAAGATTATACACCATGATCAAGTAGGATTCATCCCAGGAATGCAGGGATGGTTCAACATACACAAAACAATAAATGTAATCCACCATATCAATAGAGCCAAAAGGAAGAACCACATGATCATCTCTATAGATGCAGAAAAAGCTTTTGATAAAGTCCAACACTCATTCATGATAAGAACCTTACAGAGAATTGGAAT